>JAJGOT010000230.1:0-267500 GCA_022457155.1 Cladopsammia gracilis
GTTCTACCCCTGGTCCCTTGGTCTCTTATCGTAGTCACCCCTACTCTCTCCTCTCTGTATTTTGCCCTCGGGTTATGTTTCTCGTTCCTGTTCCCATCCAAGTGCGTTAATCTCTTACTCCGTTCTGGAGTGGGAGCGTGTGGATACCTTTGACCCTTCAATGGTCCATCTTAATAGTATTTCCCGGGTGCATTACGATGGCAAGGTCCTGCAGTTCGGTCGTCACCTCGCAGCCTTTCAATGGTCACCTCACTAGATTGGGTTAATAAAGTCATGCAATGTAAAAAGATATATATGAAACAAATAATATATGAACTGCGGAAATGAAATCAAATGAAGAATGATCCTCGCAGTTGTGAACGCAATTTAAGCAATTGCAAAAAGAAGCCTGAAAAAAATTCAGGACTTCTACGGGGTTCGAACCCGTGACCTAGCGATACCGGTGCGATGCTCTACCAACTAAGCTATGAAGCCACTGACATTGGGAGCAGGTCAATTGTAGGTTCATATGTTCCCGTGAAAGGATATATATGAAACAAATCATATATGAACTGTGGAAATGAAATCAAATGAAGAATGATCCTTGCAGTTGTGAACACAATTGTGAACGCAATTTAATTTAATTTTTTCAGGCTTCTTTTTGCAATTGCTTAAATTATGTTCACAACTGCGAGGATCATTCATTTGATCTGTTTCATATACATCATTTCACATTCACTCCTTTCACGGGAACATATGAACCTACAATTGACCTGCTCCCAACGTCAGTGGCTTCATAGCTTAGTTGGTAGAGCATCGCACCGGTATCGCGAGGTCATGGGTTCGAACCCCGTAGAAGTCCTGAATTTTTTTCAGGCTTCTTTTCGCAATTGCTTAAATTGTGTTCACAACTGCTAGGATGATTCTTCATTTGATTTTTTAAAGTCATCCAAGGTGACATTGCAGCAGATGTTACAATGCTTGCCTTCCCAGACCCTGCTAGATTCCTTGCTGGCCAGCTGCATGGCCAGCTGCATGACCACCTGCAGGCATGGATCGATTTAGCTAGTTCAAGCTTGTTCCCACTCGCCAGCACTGTTCTTGATTGGTTGGAGAATAAAGTGCAAGTTCATCGCTCTTTTAGACACTTCAGAGGCAAATTTAAGGGCGAATGTTTTGACTCGGCCCTCCCCTCGACGCTTGTTTTACAACCATATTTCTTTTGCGTCTTTTGCTAAGTTCATTGCTAATACGAACTTACAGTGTCTTGCTACCAGAGCCATATCAGTCTGGGGCAAGGTGGATGAAGTGGATCCTCCTCACCTTGTTATGCCCCTCACAGCCCAGACTTTGTATCGGCAGCAGGTTTTTAAACTTGTGGATGATGGAGGCTATGTGTATGGTGTTCATTACACTCTACACATGATCGAGTTCTGAGTCATATATTTATCTATAGGGAGCTTACGAATCGACGACTTTCGCACGATGACGCCGTTGGATTGCGTGACATGCCTACTGCGCATGCTTTTGTGGGCAGTTGCAGGCGTCGAGCCAAAGGTGACGACGTTGTTTTGAGCAAATTGACGGCGTCGCCAAAACAGCAGAACGTGAGGTGAGTTTTCGAAGTTTTCTCTCGTTAATTCAGGGGATTCTGCCAGATAATTCAAGAATGACATCAGGGAGATGTTCTTGACATAAATGTTTCTGACTTTTTGTCTGTTTTCATTCAAGTAACGCCCCAAATTATCAAGTAGAAATATGGCAAGTGAAACAAGTGAAACGCCAAGTGTCACGAAAAGGTAGGGATAAGATTGCTGAATGAAAACTCATTCATGTTAATCACACCTTATTGAAGGATAAGACATTTGCTTTTGTTTAACGAATCAAAGGGGTGTATATTTTATAGTCGGGTGTATAGTTAAAAAAATAGGAAAATATTTTACTGGAAGCCGGGACTGGAAGCAATACATGCTGCTAGATTTCAAAAAGTTAAGCTTGTAATTCGATGAGGTCTTTTATTCTTGTCCTGAGTCATCTTTTAGCCAGCCTGAAGTTGTAGAAACACAAATTTGTCTCGGCTTTTCTGCTATGCGAGCGAGCAGATGATCTGTATCACATTTGATTTATAGGGACATCTTACATAGGCTTGTAAATGTCGGGCAATTTTCGTTTTCTAACCTTTGTCTATTTTTGGTCCCTTCGGCTGTTAGGATAAGTCTGCCATTGATATTTCGCATTTTAAACAATTCACTTGTCCAGCTGTCCAAGAGATCCAACACCGCCCAACGATTTGTGGCTGTGGCCGGTCTCAGAGCACGTTATAACATAGCTAGTAAATTTGTGTTATCAAATTCAATTGCCCGAGCGTGCTTCATATTCCCATTGTGCACGCTGAAAACGTCAGCAAACAATTGCCTTGAGAAAAAAAAATTCTCCGTGAGTGACTTCGGCATTTTGCATTCAAAAACGGGGAAAACTTCAGCAAAAAGTTCAGCAAAAGCTTCAGAAAATAAAGATCATTTACACGCATGAATTCACCTGTCAGTTTTTTGACCAATCTGAGACGAGATTGTTGAAGTGTAGCGAAACGTTTTTCTGAAACAATAAAGAACGCATTGAAGCATAGCAGAGGCAATTTCTCTTTATACAACATTTAAACTACCGCGTTGAAAATGTTATAAAACAATTGGTTCATGCGTCAGCTGTGCGTTCATCGAGATATGAAGCACTTGGGAAGTTTCGAGAGCACTCAAGAAGCTAGAGTTGCACTGCGAACTCTTACGCCTCTTTCGTGCTCTCCAAACTTCCCGCGTGCTTCATATCTCGATGAACGCACGCTGACGCATGAACCAATTGTTAATTATTGCCGATTTTTAAAAAAATATATTTGCTGTACATTATCTTATTTTAAAGTTGTATTTATATTTTTTAAATCATCTTTTAACAGAATGCCTAAAATGAAATGGACAGTTACTGTGCTGCTACTGTTACCGGGGCCACTTAAACTTAACTAACCAATCGGATTACAGGAAACGAACAATACAATCCAACTAAAAATCGTTTAAGCCAATCAACAGCGCAGAGAAAACAGTGACCCGAAGCGCAAATTTTGAATGGATGAAGTTGAACGGCAGAGCAAAAATTTTGAACGGATGAACTAAACGGCCGGCAAAAGAAAAATTTCGAACGGCTGGCTGTAAACGGCTAAAACGGATATCGAAAAATTTTGAGCGAACAATCAAAGACGCGAAGGAACAATTTAATAAAACCAAAACCCGAGTCTCTTTCGGTCTTCAAGTAAATTGCACGCTTAATGTTTACGTTTACTGAGCCCTTCTAAGGACGATGAAACCACCAGATTTATACTGTTCGAGCACTGTACTAACCGAGGCGAAACTCTGCATTTTGCTGAAATTTGCATACGGGACAGTGTTGGTAACGCAACACACTTTTTGACTGTCCGCTTCTTAGAATTCTGTTTCCTTTGTAGTTTTGCTGAACAAAATTAAGACTAAGCTTTTCCAAACTCCCTGTATCGTTTCGGCAATAGAATGACTATGTACTCTGGAGGTGATTCTCTTTTGAATGCGTGTTTATAATTATGTGAATAGCGAGATGTTTACATCCAAAAGGTTTCAAATTATTTTTGACATATGCAATGGCGTGGTGAGCAAACGAAAACAAAAATAAATCAACACCAGCCAAAAGACTAGAGCTCTTTCGATAGCCGTTGAAATGGCTGAAAATCTTTGTAATCGTTTGTGAACGGATAAGCGTAGCGTTCGTTTTAGTCTAAGCGGATACTAACATAAGCCGTTCGAACGGCTGAATATTTTTTTCTGAACGGATAGCCCTAGCCGTTTGAACGACTGAATAAATTTTTTGAACAGTTAGCAGCAGCCGTTCGAACGGCTAGCGATGTAGAATGGATAATAATTATTGGAAGTTAACGTAAAAATACACTTGCGGACTGTTCTAGGTGAAACTCGTCAAGTTCACTCTGAGTTTGCGGCGGGACTGCCCAACGACTGCTTTTTGCATTGTTCACTAATAATTTTCTTCTCCCTGGCTTCGAATATGCATCCCTTTCAACCCTCGCACAGCCATAAAAAGCAGCAGGAATAAACCTTCCCGAATACAGCTGGTATTCATCCATAGATTTCCGCTTCACGTTGTCTTTTGACAAGTTATCTTTTGCTGACGTTTTTGTTCTGAACGTTGATTGGCTCAAACGATTTTAGTTGGAATGTATTGTTCGTTTCCCGTAATCTGATTGGTTAGTTTAGTTTAAGTGGCCCCGGTAACAGTAGCAGTAGCAGCACAGTAAACATGACTCCTTGCTTGGTTGTGAGATCCATAGTTGGGAGCTCTGGAAGTTTCGTCCAGGCACTAGCGAGCGGGGCAACTGCTTTGAGGAGATTTGTAAAATCCTAAACAACATCAAGGAGCCCAAATTTTTTGGACGCCAAAGAGTTTGAGGGATCACTTGAAGATACTTGAACGAGATGCAAAGGCCAGGAAAAGAGAGGCTGAGAGGGGCTCGGGAATTTCGGCTGAATTCAGAGAGATAGACCAGGCAATGGACTATCTAGAGAGAAGAGACAAGGAAGAAGCTAAGCACACCAAAGAATCAGTTGAGGATCAGAAAAAGGATGATCAAGATAAGGCAACAGGCAAAGAGATGAGGGAGAGGGCCATGGAGCGGTTAGCTCAGACTAAGAAGCGAACTGGAAAGGACGAGCCACGAAAGGAGCGCCAAAAAAGCACTGACACGCAGCAGATAAGTCAGAGTAGCTAAGGAAGGAAGAGCTGGAGGCAAAGAGAAAACATGATGAAGCTGGCATGGCTACTCAGCAGGCACTGTTCACTCAGTTGCGAGATCAAAAGCAGTTACAGATGCAACAGCATCAACAACAACAGCAGTTTATGCAGATGATGTTTAACAGCCAGCAAGCACAATCACAGGCAGTTATTGAACTTTTAAAAAAGGAAAAATAGTTTTGCAGCAGTTATTGTTGACGTAAAACATATTTTGTGTGTCTCAGCATTCATAAATAGCTGTTCGTTCGTCGCTTATTGTAAAACCTACATGTACTTGTACGTTGTGTTTGACTTTGACCTTGAAATCTTGCATTGAGTTATTGAGCTTCAAAGAAGGGGCAATAATTTTGGAGTAGTTGTTTTTCTATGATATTTTGTACACTTTAGCATTCGTAAAGAATTGTTAATTTTTATACTTCATTGTATTTCCTAATTTCACTGCTAGGTGTTTTTCTATTTTGAACTTGAATGCTTGTATATTTCGAAATATTTAACACAATCAGAGTTTTCATGTTGTATAACTAGAGTATTACAAGTGCATCTTAAGAACATTGCATCAAATAAAGTATTCCTCTAAAGATGGCGGGTCAAGACCAAAATACTCAGATGTGACAGAACCATATAAAATACTTCGTGCATTCTGCATTAACGCACACGTTACATACACTTTACCCACAGCACTCAAACCGATTTTAAGGTTCTTTTTAAAATCTAAGAATTTAAAATAGTTAACAATGTCCCCAAATATCCACTCCACGGAAGAGCGGACTGTGCTCATCGAGGTGTTGAAATCTTGTTGAGCTGGGGTCAAGACTGCGCCCTTGAAGGGCCTTTGTAGGTGTGCTCGTATCGGATAGGCGGGGTCTCCGTTCACACAGAGAGGGCGCCTGTTACAGGGCAGTTGGCCACCTCTGCAAGTCTTGCAAAAATCCCGAGGCAGCTAGCATAAAACTGTCATGATATCCTCCCTCAATTGGGCCGAACAGGTTCCCCACTAATCCATTAGGTAAAGCAACAGCCTGAAACTTGATGGAGTGAACTCTTTTATGGCCATTGTAAATGACTCTCTGGTTTTCGTTAGGCCTGCAAACTGGACGTACAGTTCCATCCACGAATCCCCAGCAGTTATCAAGGACAGCTCCTGCCTGTTCTATGACATTAACATACTGAAGAAGCTTGGGAGGGGAGAGCAAATCGTGATTATATCTTGTAAGGAGATGACGCCACCGACCGTAAATTAAGTCCATCATGTGGTTTGTTATGATGGAAAGCTCAGGAACCGGTCTTGCAAAATGACAAACCAAATTTCCATATCGGCAAGGATAGGCAAAGCGTTTAAGAAACATGCATAATGCAGGCATCAAGGCTACAACTAAACCATTGTTAGTTGTTATTTCGTCAGGTAACTGCAGCTGTTCAGCAAGTTTATAAATGTCCTTCCTGTCGAAACGAAACTCGGACTTGCATTTGTCGTTTGTTTTCTCGTCTAAATCGAATCTTTAGTAGTTCCGGTACGGAAAGTCTGGATTTGTTGACTTGTAAGCATCGTATAAAAGTACAAATTCTTGCTCGTTTATAAATCTGTTTCCATACATGCTCTCATTTCTCTGAAGTTGGACATTTTGGTTTGCACAACCCAGCTTTTACTTAATCGTGAAAAGAAGAAAACAAACTTCAGAAACGGCGGGAAAATAAGCCTGCCGCGCACACCAACGTCGTCGTCTTCATTAGGAATCGTAAATTCAAATTTCTGCAGGACGGCGACGCGGGACTATGACGTGACCCAACGGCGTTGTCGTGCAAAAGTTGTCGATTCGTAAGCTCCCTTATACTGACTGAAAGCAGACTACAGATGAAATAAAAAGGTGAGAGTGGGTTATTCGTGGTGACCTTTAAATCGCTGCAGGATTTCCTGAACTGTATAAAGCAATATCTACAAAATAAATGAAAAGAAAACAGCCCTTTCGAATAGTTCAACGTAACAATTAGTGCTATCCAGCACCTAATATCGATGCACCAAGCACCTTCAACACAAATTTAACCAGATTTTCACTCATTTCAAAATGCACATTAAAGGAGCTTTTGATTTGTATCTTCTTTCAGTGACTACGTTAAGTCCCTGCGACATTGTTCACATGTAAATGACTACTTACTGTTGTCCAAAATGGAGAACGCTGACACAAAGTTCACTAATGCACCGGTGAATTTGTTTAACAGTCTCGGGGATCAATACCATACACATAGCCTGGATCAGCTGTTTTCCCTCGACTTCCCCTATATGTTAGCAAGGACTCGTCAAATTGTGTGCGACGACAAATCTTGATGTGATCACATCCTCCTTTCATAGTATAGTTGAACGTACTTTGGATTTGAGTGGGACAGGCTGTTCTTTACTAGTAATACAATCCCCTTTGGCTGGAAGCTGTCAGCCTTCGTTTACCATTCCACAGGCCTGCTCATTTCACATCCCGTGCTCCTTATACATCAATGACCTCCATACCTTGCAGATTCGTTTGCTACAGGATTCTAAACTCACAAAGTCCCTTGGTACAGAGCCCAAATTGCTTCCATTTTAGTCTGTTATACACTGGTCAATTAAGGTCACTGTTTTGAATACTGCTACTTATATCTGTATAGAACAAAGTTGTAAAAAGCGAGTGTTTTCTCAATGAAAGACCATTCTAGAGAGTAAAACGCTTTTTCGAAATCAACAAAGAGTAACAGACCAGGAATATTCTGCAGTTCTGTATAGCTTATTATACTATTAAGTAACCTGACGTTTTCACTGATTGTCCTACCTTTAAGGAAGCCTGTTTGGTCGTGGTTGATTATTTATGGTAGAACTCTTTTTAATCTAGCAGCTATAGCTTTAGCCGCTATTTTGTAATCGGTATTCAAGAGACTTATAGGTCTCCAGTTTTTCAAAAATTGTTGAGGTTTGTTTTTCTTTGGTATCAGTGTTATCAGCCCTCTTCGTTGTGAGATGGAAAGATAACCTTTAGAGAAAAACAAGTTTAAGGAAGCTAGCAAATATGAAGAAACATCGTTCCAAAAGACTTTGTAGAATTCTGGCGGAATGCCATCCGTCCCAGGAGACTTACCCGCTTTCATTGTCTTGAGACTCTCTAAGCACTCAGCTAATGTTAGGGGACCTTCACATGACATTTTCTGATTATAGCTTAGCTTAGAATCGTTCACATCGGCAAAAAAGATATTTTCGCATTCGTTGGAAAAATTATAACCTATTCTGGAGGTGTAGAGTCTCGTAAAAATTTCTGCTTCCATTAGAATTTCCGGATCTGTTGAAATATTTGTATTGCTCTCGGTTTTTAGATTCCTTATAGTTTTACTGTTAAAATGTCGCTTTTCCAGGCTATGGAAATATTTTGTATTCCTTTCACCATCATTGTACCATTTCACTTTAGATCTTAAAATGGCCCCTTGGGTTTTGTAGCCAATTATCTCCTCTTATTATTGATTCTTTATTCTTAATTCAGTGTGTAAGGTTTTTTCATTTGTTTCTGATAAATTTCTTTCGTCAAGTTTTTTTTCAATAGTTACAATTTCTTCCTCTAAAGAGAGTCCTTTTTGTTTGAGGTGTAGCTTTTTTGCTGAAGCGTATCTGATTGAAGCTGCTCTGATTTGCATCTTAATTACGTCCCACAATAATATTGCATCAACTTCATTCTGATCCTTATATTCTTTTGAGACGTCGATTATAGTTTTCTTAATTAAAGTGACATAGTCGGTTTCGGTAAGGAGGTGCGTGTTTAATTTCCAAAAACCTGGTCCTCTGGGATTAGTTGTAGTGCTTATACAAACTGTAATCATTGAATGGTCGGTCCGGAAACCGGGTAAGATTTCAGCTTCGAGAACTTTTGGACATAGGGTTTCGGAGATTAAAAAATAATCTAAACGGCATTGAATTTTCAGTTTGTTCCTTCTCCACGTAAAACGCGTAACGTCTGGATTGAGTGCTCGCCAAATGTCCATTAATTCAAATTTTTCTTTTAGATTTTCAACTTCGTCTCTAGATTTCCAACGTGTGGTGGGGACACCACCTTTTTTATCCTTGTGGATGCCTTGTGGGCGCCATCTTCTTACAGAGATAATATTTCCGCAATGAATGAGCTTGATCTGATCGATATTATGCGAGATCTTCATCCCAAAAAGATGTTTACTTATGAGAAATGAAACATGAATGAAAATAGCATCTTAACTCGGAAAAAATTTCCGAGTTCCAGATGGGATTCGAACCCACGACCCTCCATGATCTAGTCGGATGCTCTACCACTGAGCTACTAGAACTCTGTGCTGAGCAAGGGTGAAATGTGTTTCATTTCTTAAAAAGACTCACTTGGAGGTTGGTTGCATAATCGATATGCCTTAATGTGACTGCGCAATGCAGTTATGAGTCATGTGTTAAGTTATTTGGCTGTGTGACCGCGCGATGCGGTTCCAGTCAAAGCCCACATTTCACCCTTGCTCACCACAGAGTTCTAGTAGCTCAGTGGTAGAGCATCCGACTAGATCACGGAGGGTCGTGGGTTCGAATCCCATCTGGAACTCGGAAATTTTTTCCGAGTTAATATGCTATTTTCATGTCTAAAAGAAGAACTCGAGGAAATTTACAAAATTAAGGGAGAACGATCCATCTTTCGTTGTAAGATGGAATGAGCAAGGAGAAAAACCTACTAAATATTTTCTTAATCTTGAAAAGCGGAATTATAATAGAAAGATTATTTCAGAGTTAAAAGTCGAGGATGATAAAATTTTAGTAGATGAAAAAGAGATTTTAAATCGAATCCAACTTTTTTATGAAAAGTTGTATACATCTAAAGACCTGTTGGATGAAGATAAGTTTAATGAATTTATAGAAGATCTAGATATACCTCGGTTAACAGACGAACAACGTGAAAGTGTAGAACATCCAGTTACTAAAGAAGAGTGTAAGGAAATTCTAAAAACGTTTAATTCTAATAAGACTCCTGGCTGTGACGGATTTACAAGAGTTCTATGAAACCTTTTTTGATATTATAGGCGAGGATCTAATGAATACTTATAATGCAGCCCTTAATATAGGTGAGTTATCAATTTCGCAAAGGAGAGGTGTTATTACCATCATCCCCAAAGATGATGAATATCTTCTTACACTTGAAAATTGGAGGCCTATAACACTTCTAAATATGGATTACAAAATAATAGCAAAAGTAATTGCAACGAGAATAGAAACTCTTCTACCTGTGCTAATCCATGAAGATCAAACAGGTTTTGTTAAAGATCGATTTATCGGTGAGAATGTCCGACTTATACAGGATGTGATGGACTATTTGGATAACTGTAACAGTACTGGTATAATGGTTGCTACAGATTTTGAAAAAGGCCTTTGACTCTTTAGAATGGCTTTTTATTAAGCTTAATTTTGGCGATAACATAATACGATGGGTGTCAATATTCTATCAGAATATCCAAACAGCGGTCTTAAATAATGGATTTATGACAAATTTCTTTCAGGTAAGTAGAGGTGTGAGACAAGGTTGTCCTCTATCTCCTTACCTTTTTATTCTTTGTGCGGAGATATTAGCACATAAAATTAGAGGAGAAGAAAACATTAAAGGGATTGAGATTTTAAACGAAGAGATCAAGCTAACTCAATTTGCTGATGATACGACTCTATTTTGCGCAGATATCTTATCCGTGAATAATGCACTTATTCTATTACAAAAATTTGGGAAGATATCAGGGCTGTGTTTGAATGAATGGAAAACTAAAGCAGTTTGGTTTGGAAAAGATAAAAATTGTAAAGCTAAACCTCTCAATTTAAATTGGACTGATGATCCAATCCGCATCCTTGGAACCTTCCACTCATACGATAAACAGAAAACTTGAAAAAGAACTTTACGATTAAAGTTCAAAAAATACAAACAGTACTTGATATGTGGCGCAGTAGGAACTTGACCGTTTTTGGAAAAGCAGTTATAATTAAAGCACTTGGAATTAGCCCAATTGTATACTCCACTAGATGTCTATGTTGGAAGCTCCTAAGTCTGAATTAGAAAAAGTAAATAAACTAATTTTTGAATTCATTTGGAAAAACAAACCAGATAAGATAAAAAGAGATTTGCTGTATCAAATTATCGATAGAGGGGGCCTTAAGTTGCCAAATATTTTCCTTATGGATAAAGCATTGAGATTAAACTGGATAAGACGTCTTGTAGTGAACAAACCTGACAATTGGAGGATAATCCCTCAATACTATTTTGACAAATATGGAGGAATTGAATTCTTACTTAAATGCAACTACGATGGTAAAAGTTTAGATAAATACCAGCATTTTATAGGAATATGTTATTATATTTTAAAGAATTGAAATATCTATATGATAAAGAAAATAGAACAAAATATGTTTTATTTAACAACACACTTATCCTCATTGATAAAAAGTCGGTATTTGGGAAGTCTTGGTTCGATAACAATGTTGTTACCGTTTGACATACAAAGATTTTACTAAAAAGTACAAAAATATTAAGTCAAACTTTCTTCAGTTTTATCAGATGTTATCAGCGATTCCAAAACGTCTTTTACTTTAGCGAAAAATATTGATATAGGTAAAGAGAACTTCAAGACAGGAAGGCTTGTAGCCTTAGGCTCAGACTTTGAAATAGATTTATTAAAAATGAAGTGTAAGGACTACTATTTGTTGTTTATTGAAGCAAAATATGTGCGTCCAACAGGATTTCGAAAATGGTCGAATTACTTTGGAAGGGATGTCACAAAAGAGTGTGAAAATAGCTTAAAATTGACTAAAAGTATTTGTCAAGATACAAAAGTTATACAAACAACTTTTAAATTATTGTATCGCATTATTTTCACCAAAAAAGAATTGGAATTCTGTAGTATTGTTTCCGACGCGAAGTGTACATATTGTGCACAAGAAGACTCTATATAGAACATTGTCTTTTTCAGTGTCCAATAGTGACAGACTTTATTTCTAGCATATCCAATTGGTTTGAACGGGAGACAAACCAAAGTTTTCAATTAAATAACCACTATCCTCTCTTTGGTCTGCAACTAACAATATAGAACATCTAAAAACTGATTATAAAAAACTTATAGAAAACCATTTTATCATATATTTGAGACATTATATTATATCTAATAAGTGTGGGATAATAATCTGGTAGTAAAAGAATTTCAGAACAGTTTTCGAAAGTATTGCAAATCGCTTAAGATAAATAACCCTTTTACATAAATTTCGTAATTATAACTGATGAATTGTACTGTAGCATTTGGAAATATATTTTAAGTGTTAAAGTTGTAATTTGTGTAATTAGCGTTTAATCAGTGTTAAAGTTGTAATTAGTTGAAATCAATAAAACTTATTCAATAAAAAAATAAAAAAAATACAGGAATTCTGCCAAAAACATGAAATAAAACAGGTACACGGGGAACTACGAACACCCCAAACACAGGGCCTTGTAGAGAGAAATAACAGAACTGTGAAAGAAAACTTAACCAACATTTTAAAAGAAAACCAAGCTGACCTCAGTACATGGTGTTCACGACTGGGAGAAGCAGCATATAAAAAGAACATCACCACTCACAGAGCTGTCAAAGAAACACCGTACTGACATGTGTTTGGAATTGACCCCAAAAAAGAAATCAGGATGAAAGTCACACCAGATGATACAACTGAAATTTCTGAAGAACAAGAGAATCAGCCAACAGAGATGAAAAATGAAGTGAAAACAAAGAAAAGAAAAACCCCACCGAACAGTGAAGCTGAAAGCAGAAAAAAAAAGAACCGAAGCAAATTGCCATCAAAAGGATTACAACAAAAAATGAAAATACTCCAGGGCAAAGGCTAAATCCCTTAAAGTAGGGGATTATGTGAGCATTAAAATTGATAGAGTGGATAATCCCCCATTTCATCCAAATGTTCTTTTAGGAGAAATCATATGTTTTGAAAACGAATATGCAAGAGTTGCTTACAAATTTTATTTTGGTATTATTAGTACCCTCATTTCACCGGCAAGATTATTTAAATGCCAACAACAAATATTCAAATAAGTAGAGAGAAGGAAATCACTTACACAAAATCATGTAAACTGACAGTAAACCAGTAGTCTACTGGTTAGTTATTGCCATTTAAATGCTATTGTTAAAAAAGTTAAAATCCTTGTTTTTGCTTATTTGTATCACATTTAGTGAAAAGTTGGAATTTCAGTATCATAATGGTAATCAATATGAACTTGACAAGTCATTCAATGAGAACATTACATAATTATTGTAACAAGAGTCAATTGGTATTAATTGACAGCATGGGCCACACTCACAAAGACATGGACCAGATGTTTTCATGCATCTCAAGATGCTTGTCTAAGAACAACGCCTGGACCCTGATAGAACTAATCAGAGAGATTGGCATCAGCTACTCTCCAACCATTGTTACATGATTAATCATCATCATGGCTGGAGGGGTGTGCGATGTCAAATCTCTCTGGTCACATCCATGAACATCAGTTTAAGTTCATCAGGGATCGCAGTGGAAAAGCACAGTTTTAGAAAAAGTGGTCCACCAGCCAAACATGGTCACCTACAGATGGCATCCATCTGCTGGATTCCTGCCCAAGGGGAACACCATCGTTAGTGGTACCTGACTTGACGAAATTGAACTTGGAGAGGTTACAACTAGATCTGCCGAAATACGAACTTCACTAAGAGTCCCAACCCACAGTGGATGCTTCCATCACTTAAATCTCAACCTGTTGATTCGTCAGAAGCTGATAGACAAACTCTCCCGATGGCCAAAACACTCTCTTAGGTCTGGTAGGAAGAGGGGAGCGAGAGTTGGAGGTAATAGCTTTTGCAGGCCATCTTTTTAAATGTTCTGTTATGCTGTTGGAAAAGGTTGGAAACGACTATATGGTATAAGTGACATAACACCGCGAAAAAAAAAACAAACAAAAATGGCTCACTTCTACATACAGTTGTACTGTAAATTTTAAATTGCACAAAACTAACCAGTTAATTGAAATTGTTGCAAGTGTTGTGACTATGCTGTCTTCCAAAAAAATGGTATAATTTTATTGTTTTGATGTCCAACTATTCATAATTGTATTTCCATTGTTCTGTACATAATTTGTAAAAACACTTTTTAATATACAAATCCTTTTGAGATCCGTGATATAAAATACATATTACACTTAATCATATTTAAATGATTAGCTGAAATATTGCATTGCAGTGGTCTCTTCCCATGGAAGCACTCTTACTAGCAACTACTGTATCTGTATCAAGTCCTTTTGGAAACATATTTCAGTCAAATTATGTATGTTTGAAATATGTCTTTAAATACTCTCTCATCAGTGATGAATTTTGAAAATAAAATACACATTCAATGGTAGGTTGTTGTTAGGTTGTGGTATGAGTCGTATCCTTTGTTCACTTTGGTTTAGTAAATGCAAGCGTACACAAGCCTTGTTCTTTGTCCTGAACACAAGTTACAATGAAAAGTTTCTTAATATACCTGTTTCACTAGTATCTGAGCTACATAACTACAATACCCGCAGTGCATCATCTAATCAAGCCGTCACACCCTCAGGAGATTCTGCCCAAGCATTATTGGAAGATTTGTTTGGAATATTATTCCACAATTTATCAAAGACAAACCATCTAAAAAGATGTTTAGAAAATCACTTTTCCGCTGGTACCTTGCTCAATACTAATGAAACATCTCTGACAATTTACCTAGCTATTTTTATAAGCTTTCCATTACTTTTTTTATTATACTGACGTAACTTAAGGGGCACAATATTAGTTTATCTAGACGCACCCCTCTCCTCTTCTTCCTACATACAATGTAATTTTGTACTGTACGTTTTCTTTCCTTGAAAATTTTACTTACTTTTTTCACTTTACATTCAAGTCTGTATCATCATCTGCTAAGGTTTGGAGAAATTAATAAATGTAATGTTTGTCACTTTGGTTTAGTACACACAAATGCACATGAGTCTTATCCTTTGTTTGCTGCGGTTTCATAAACGCAAGTGCGCACAAGCCTTGTTCTTTGTCACTTTGGTTTAGTACACGCAAGTACACATGAGTCTTGTCCTTTGTCACTCTGGTTCACTAAATGCAAGTGTGCAGAATTCTCATTCATTTGTTTGACAAATGCAAGTAAAAATTAATTTTACTGTCTAATTAATGTGGGTAAATTTGGTTGCAGGACAAACCAAAAGCAGCATCAATCAGGCAGACCAATCGTGATGTGTGAGTCACATCAAGTTACAGATTCGAAGCCAGTACACAGTAATGAAATATACTAGGTAATAATACCATTTGTCACGGAATTGAGAAGCGATAGAAAAATCGAAAATATTACACAATAAAGTCTTCTCACCTTTTCTTTATTGTCTCTTGATGTATCCTGACAGGTTTAAATGCATTTTTGTTCACTTTTGTCACTCGCCCCACTATCCGCTATAAAAGAAGGGAAGGCTGGAGACCTCTGAGTGAACCTTCGCCACGCGAAAGCCAATAAATTCTAAACAATTCAACTCAAGCTCTCCGAATTGCCACCAGTGAGGCCACAGGTTAAATGTCTACCCGTGCGATTGGTGCTAGCTTCCAAATTCCCTTTCACGGGCTCTAAAAGGGCTCCGTTTTGGAGCGATTCTGGCCATCTTCGCTTCGGCATTGCTCGCGATCCAAAGGCTGTACTACGAAATTCGAACACTAAAGCTTAGCGACCGTGTCACAGAGACAAAATGACATTTACCCGAACGGAGGGTCGTTACTTTTGCCCTCGCGCAAATTGACACCGTCCGGGGAGCCGGTGCGTATAATTTGAACGGAAACCACATGCGTGACCTGTCACTTATTTGTCTGTCACGGATTTAAAACGGAGCTTGTTAACGGCTACAACGGTTCAGAAACTGTTCAATTTTTTTTCTTTCGCAGATAATCAATTCCCCTAGTCGTTTGGTTTCATCAATATATTTCATAGAACAGTTCTGTTAAGAGCTACAATTAGTTTTGTCATATAAATTGCAGGATGTCCGAATTATTATTTCAAAATCCTACCCAATAACGATGTTGTCAAAACCGGCTAGCCGCAATGAGGATTACCCTCCAAAGAAAAAACGGAAATCACTTGGCTATTCTGCAGACTGAAAAATATGGTAAGTCTATATTTTCAAGACAAAAATAAATTGAGAAATTTAATACATTTCAGACAATGTTGCTCATGACGGTAACCGCGATATTCCTTTTTACAGGGTTATGGCTCATTATGAGTATTCATGGGTTCTGTTACCATTTGTCAAGGCATTATCGACCACGCTGACAGTCACAAGGAAAATGTATAATGTTTGCCGTTAGGTCATTCTTCCTTGGGTCTGATTGTTCAAGATGTGTGGGATTGCAACGTTTTTTTTTATTAAACAACTTTATTTACATCACTACAATTTACAATATGATACTACATGAACTACGCAGATGTACAATTACATTTACAAGTTTACTAATACTAATTATAGAAGTTATAGAAGAACTATCCACTTTCGGCGAAAAGCAGGCAAGCGTTTCTTTAATTATTTCAATTTTTTCTTGGATTCGCAGCAGGAAGTTACAGAAGTATAGTTCACCTTGGCGCCTGTTTGATGTGCAGAATATATAGTAGTTTAACTGACAGATCACGCATTTCCATTTCAGACAATGTTGCTCATGACGGTAACCGCGATATTCCTTTTTATAGGGTTATGGCTCATTATGAGTATCATGAAGGTTCTGTTACCATTTGTCAAGACATTATCGACCAGTTGACAGTCACAAGGAAAATGCATATTGTACGCCTTTAGGTCATTCTTCAAAATGCGTGGGATTGCAATGTTACAAAAGCGAGAAGAGGGCCACGAAATAACCAACAAACTGTGTACTTAAATATGCAGAGAAAGCCGTCATCCCGCAGTAGTCCTTTAGTAGATGAAATCACCAACCCTCTAATGGATGAACTGTGCGTCATAATTATTCTCCAAGAATGGAAAATGGTGCAAAACAACCAAACCTGTATATGTTTTGTGCATCTGGAAAAGTGGGAGTTTGATAAGACTAGAGCGTCAACAGAGATTGTTGTCACAAGGCCAGACAATTCTACGAATCCCATCATCACAATTAGAGCGCATGGATGCGAAAGGTACTTGAGTGATATTGTCGGGATTCAATCCCTACCAATAAAAGAACGAGTGGCCATTGTTATAAATTATGTTGATAAGTCATGCAGGTGCTCTCCTTTTCCAAGACTGCCATGGATCCGAGAAGTGACTCTTCGATAAGTTCACAAATAATGTGATACCTTCTTACCGACTCCACTGTTAACGAATTCTCAGAATACAGGTTGGCTCTAACGTACTTCCTGGACTTCTCCAGCACCTTTCGGACAGTCCATCCACCAACATGTCGAACTTTGGCTTTTCCGACGGCGGACATCTGGTGAACGTCAAACTCGATTACTTCTTCTTGATTTTCCCTCTTTGTTCTTTGCACCACATAATTGAGGAATTTCATACTAATTGAAATTCCTAGTTCAGTAGCAATCGACCTTTGGGGGGCCAAACAATTAACCGAAGAATAGAAAAGACAATGAATATACCCAGAGAAGTCGGGCGAGGTAAACACTTTGTGAAGCTTAGAGGTTGCCGTCGTAAAATCACCTCTTGTGACTTTGATGGAAAAAGCCTCGGCATTTTCGGTGATGTGGCTCTCCAAGCCCAAAAACGAATGGAACCACATCAGTTCAGTAAAGGCCTTGACATTTAAAGAAAATGCCGCATCCATGAGCTTATCCACCTCTTAATTTACCATTCAGCTGAAATCAGTGCAGGGAGAGTCGACTTTTAATCCCTTCAAAAGCACGTTTAAATCAAGGTAGCCTTGGGGTGGAGTTGATAGTTCTTATTCAAAGATTTCCGCCATTGTTAATTCTACTTCAGTATGCTTGTACCGTTCCGTCTGACACATCTATTGGAAACTGATAGTAATCTTCACCCACGTCCACTTCTTCGTCCGCTTCAAACCTGTCATGAACATCAAAAAAGCTTCATCGACGGCCAGCCTTCAACAATAACAGAGATCGGTTTTGCTGTTTCCAGTAGATTTGTGCACCGGCAATTACCTCGGGATCAGCTGGTATAACTTGGCTGTGTTTAAAGCCTAACACTTGGAGGGTCTCTTGTGTTCTTACTCGAGACATGGCAATGTAAACCAGGCCAGGCACAAATTCTTTGGAGGAGTGTAACACCACGGCTTGAAGCTCCAATCCCTGAGATTTGTGGAAGGTCACAGCATATGTCAAGATAACGGGAAATTGCATAACACTACCGATGTTCTCTCCTTTTCTATTTCTTTGGTTCCAGGTGACCCTATCAATCCAGACACGAAGTCTATTAACAATTTGTCGTCTCTTGTTTCCTTGAAAATGCCCATGCTTCCGTTTTTTAAGTCATCAGACTTGTTCCATACGAGCATTACTTTGCAATTTTACTTCAAAAACAAAGTCTTTTCACCGGGCTTTTACCTTTATTTACCTTTTGGGAGGTTGCTCATGAAAGGTTTGGGTTATCATACTCGCAAAAATAACCTAACTAAATTACTGATCTTTTTTCTGTTCACTTTCAAATTACATGTACATACTACGACAATGCAAATTCATCTGCTTCCACTGAAGATGCCCAAAAGGGTCAGAGCAAAAGCCTTCCTTACGAGTTGGCAGTAGCACGGCTCCACAAATTCCTGAAAAATACTGACAAAATGCCAACTTCCGGCATGCGGCATCTTTCCTTGTGTCTGATGAAGTCTTCCATTCACTTACTGTAAGAGAATGAGATGCAAAGCCAAAATCATCCTGTAATTGCAAGGTCTACTTTTCTTTATGACACTTGGAAACTTTAATTTCATAATGTTGTCATATGGAAGGTTAGTTACATTCATTTGGCTACTACAACATTCCTACGTACAATTGTAATACAACAATGATCGTTATTCATGCATTTAAACCAAATTGGTGTGGGTAATTTGTGCAGATGGTGGCAAATTGATAATGAGTCATATAGTAGTAAATAGTATATTACACTTAATGTCACACTGAATTATATTTAGTATCAATACATATGTAATTGTCGAGTCTCAGTAATGGAATGAAAAAGGCTGGAAATAAGGATGAAATATTATGTATTAATCCACATTTCTTTTCCATTATTTTTCTACAGGAAAGTCCATTCACTTAGTGCATGATATGTGTATACCTTAAAGAAAAACTAAATAAACAGGATGTTACCCGGCAGGAGAGAAGGCAGTTATTGCTCACGCACAAAATTCATCTTACACATCAATTGTTAGTGAAACACGTTCCCTGTGACACTGAAACATTGAGTATTCTATTGAACTTGTTACTTACACAAATTTAATTCGTTATTGATTTGACTTGGAATTATGGATGAAACCTTACAAAAGAATGGGAAAAATGAAAGTTGCTCTTATTCAAAAACAGCAACTGCAAACGAACTGTTAAAAAATGAATGTCCTAGTTACTGATGCATGTTTATTGATTTGTACTTTAACTGAGTTACTTTAGTGCATAATTATTTAACCCTGTTATTTTTGTCAATTATCCACCAACAGGGCTGAAAGGACTAAATAAAATTATTACGAACACGGGACAAAAGCCAAAGCCTAGCCAGAAAAATACTTACTCCATCACCTTGGACGGAGTGGACCAAAATAAACATAACCTGCCACACTTCACAACAAGCACAAAGGTACTCACAACTTAAAACAATATTAATATCAACTGAGTTACTTTAGTGCATAGATTATGCATAATTATTTAACTCTATTATTTTTGTCAATTATCCGCCAACAGGGCTAAAAGAACTAAATATTACAAGCATGGGACAAAAGCCAAAGCCTAACCAGAAAAATACTTGTCCATCACCTTGCACAGAGTGGATCAAAATAACCATAACCTGCCACACTTAACAACAAGCACAAGGGTACTCACAACTTAAAGCAATATCATTTAAATTAGCAATTACATGTAAGTAGTGTTACCTAATGAGCGGCCATGCTGTATCACATTTACAATTGTTTTGCACTGTGTGTGGTATTTACAATTGTGAACTTAAACTACTTAATATGAATTAAATAAAAATGAAATGGTAATAAGTTACATGTACAACTACAAGTGGATGAAGCCAATTATCATTTTATAGCTGTTTCTGTATCAGGATCACAAGCCTGCATGAAACTTTCATTCCTTTTGTATTTTTCTTATATAAACGAATTTTAGAACTGATATAGTTCAACTTGAGCTGTATCATTGAACATTTAATAATACTAGTACTTTAAAAAAGCAACTAAAGATATAATTTGCATCAGATAACGATATCAGTAACACTAAAAAACCTGTTTTTTCATCTAATAGTATTATTTTCACCCTAAATGTCGTGCATTCACCTCTGGATAAAAATGCTTTCTATCTTTACAAGGTTGATGGCAATGCATGGAAATTAAAAACTCTTGTTACTGGAGCATTGGTGAACAATCATACCAAAGGGGCCACACACAATGGCCGCATGACAGTAATTTAACAATAAACTTGATCCTCCACATATTGCTGTGGCTAAAAACAATGGTAGATATGTGAAAATATCACTATACAGTCAACACAGGATATTACATGCCGGTGCTTGGATATGAATTTTATCTTTGAGTGTTGATAATATCTCGCAAACAAGTGAGAGATATAATCAGCACGAGAAGATAAAATTTGTATTCACAAACGGACATGTAATATACCGGCATAGTAAATCGAACCAAATTCATGGATTTAGATCGATTGAGTTCCGCAATCGAACGAAATCGAACTCACCGAAAACAAAAAAATTGAACGTTCAATTTTCGAACTCGTGATTTGTGTAAAACAGGCGTTGAAAATCCATAACCAGATCTTGGAAGCTTGAGTTACTTCAGCCCGGAGTATGAGTGTAGCACACATGTTTTTCATAAACGAAGAAATTCTGCAGAAATGGTTTCAGATGCGCTGTGGATTGTAAGGAATGCTGCTTTGACGTCAAGGATGATGAAGTTTTCAAGGTTTTAAAGAAAATAGGCGAGAAAGGCCGCTTTGACGTCAAGGTTTTAAAGAAAGTAGGCGAGAAAGGCGGTGCATTCCAAATTGCAAACGAGCGCGGACAATTAGGTCACCTTCATCCATCGACTGTATGCCGTTGCGTGTCGCGGTTAGTAATTTGCTTGTATTTTTGCATAAAAGTAACCCTTCGAGTTGTCTTGCCGCAATTGTAAGTTAGCTAAAAAAGGAAAGGGTACAACAATTTCAGAATACGCGGGAGTAATGATAGCTTTGCTCTGTTCTGTTCTGTTCTTTTAACTGCCGTGGACAGTTTATAAATGGGGTTTCTGTTATTTGAATAAATTGTAAAACCTGCTTTGATGGGCTTGCTTTGGGCTTGCTTTGTATAGGTTTACTGGAGCCAATTGAACGCAATCCACTTAAATGTGTTCGATTGAATTCAATTTGTTCGAAAATCGAACTCGCTGAAAGTCCGGTGTTTGATTGTGTTCGATTTCCGAATGTTCGATTTACTAACGTTCGATTTACCATGCCAGGAATATACTGTTTATTGCTGGTGAGCAGGGGAAAAATCCAAAATTTTGTCGGATGTAAGATCGCAAGCATGCACAGTTGGTTTTTTTTTATTATCTGGGACAAACGCGAGCATTACTGACATCTGTGCATGTGCACTAGATTAAGCAGATTCCATGCATCACAGAAGAAAGCAGTTAGTTTGTTTTGAATAAGCACATAATGAAACGTTTCATAAAAGTTTTTGAGTTGGTTACTCATGATTCTGCACCACTTTTTATAAGCATGCAATTATCGTTGTCAGAAATGTCAGCATGGCCATCTTAAGTTATAACGTTGAACATTTTAAAAAAATAAATATCTCAGAATCAGCAATGACGTACAGCAGATGCCATAAAACAGTGACTATTGAATAAGTCCAATTTAGGGCTTCAGGAAAGATTCAATTTTAAATAAAAAACGCAGTCCCTCCTGCCTTTTTGTAATAAATTTGACACCGACTGATGACTGACTTTTGCATTGTAACCTTTTTATATACAGTTTGGACAACTCCTGGTGACACTTTATCTCCAGATGGATAATTGCTGGCGAGAAAACAAAAACAAATTTGTTTTGTGTTTTCTACCTCTACCCATGGAGCTTGGGATATTCAAGAAGGTAAGTGAATAACAAAATTATAACTTGGCTCTGAGGCTTAGGGAAGTAAAACAAAACAAATGTGAAATTATTTACGCCTAACCTCAATGTGAATCACTTTCTTCTATTCTCCTTATCCTCGACGCCAATGAACAATGTGTTAAATAAGAAAAAGGCCAATTCTCTCTTCTTTTTTTACTGATAACCCTATTCGTTCAATTTGTCTTGGACAACATCCATGACAAACTCAGATATTAATTAGTTAAAGATGACCATCGATTTTTTTTTTACTGCTAATATAAATGAGAATACAGAAATTGATCTATAATCCTGCTCTCCTAGTTACTCTGCACTCATCTATAATTCTCTCATACTCGTGTTAAGGATCTTGAGTTTAAAATGACATATTTGTACCTTGTTATTACAGGAAGTTTAGTGTTTTAACAAATTCTACTGAGAAAGTCTTTTTCAATAATGCAAATCTTTATTGGAAGTGACAAGATCCAGTTACAAATGATAATGGTACATTACAAAAATAATAGGTGACAGTGTTAACACTAATAAAGATGTGATTGCATTATTTACCACACACACACAGAAACATACATCAGCAAGACCAGTACTTTTTTACATATATTCTCAAAATAAGACATGTTATTTATGGGCTAAGTGAATACCTTACAGTTAAAAAAATGAACTAAGGAAGGCCATCAATGCAAAATTTGAAGGCAATCCGTTGCTTAAATTTATCAAAATTTATTCGTTTTTGATAGTATAGACAATGTTTTGCAAATAACAAATAGTAAACTTTTTTAGTGTCTCACCGGAACACGCTAATTGATCATTCTCAAATTTTCCAAATAAAAACTCTTCAGTGGAGAGTGAATAGGAGGTGGCATGTTTGCTGTTAAACCATTCAAGAACGTGACTAAAAAAAGACTTGGAAGGGAGGCAGTCAATGAAAGTATGACCTATTGAGTCGCTTTCATTACAGTATAGGCAGTCATTATTATTATTATTATTATTATTTGTTTCATACTTTGCTTAATGCTCTTGTTTTCTGTCTCTAAGTAATATAGTTGCTGTTGTAAATGAGCGAAATTAGCACACTAATATCTTGTGGCATATCTAAGTAAAGAATTATGGGTTTCACAAAGTTAGTACGCTGTTTGAATCAATGGTTGCTCCAAAGTAATACAAATGTCAACACAAGATTTCACTCCACATTAACTCCAGAGTCGAACTTGGCATTTGATATACATGTAGCTTCTGCACCAGCAGTCTACCATTATCTCCAACTACGTGCTGTTCTTTAAACTATGACATTTCTTTTATTACTTTTCTGCATCAGGTCCCATAACAATGCAAAACGCAAATAGAATATATAATGTATTATGAGCATTGCTTTATTAATTGGATACCTGTGATAGCTGAATAAATAGTAGTTGTTGTTACCTGCAGATAAACTTGAAGGTTTACTTCCTTATGGTGGGCCACACTCACGAAGACATGGACCAGATGTTTTCGTGCATCTCTCTCTCATGTCTAAGAACAACACCTGGACCTTGATAGAAGTAATCGGAGAGATTGGCATCAGTTACTCTCCAACCATTGTCACATGATT
Source organism: Cladopsammia gracilis (assembly GCA_022457155.1). Lineage (NCBI taxonomy): Eukaryota > Metazoa > Cnidaria > Anthozoa > Scleractinia > Dendrophylliidae > Cladopsammia > Cladopsammia gracilis. Next base: position 23,724 of record JAJGOT010000230.1, read on the forward strand.
AATCATCATCATGTTCGATGTGAAAAAAATGGCTGGAGGGATGTGCAATGTCAAATCTCCCTGGTCACATGAACATCAGTTTAAGTTCATCAGGGATCCGGCTGGAAAAGCACTGTTTTATAAAAAGTGGTCCACCAGCCAAAAATGGTCACCTACAGATGGCATGCATCTGCTGGATTCCTGCCCAAGGAGAATAACACCGTTAGTGGTACCTGACTTGACGAAATTGAACTTGGAGAGGTTACAACAAGATCTGCCGAAATAAGAACGTCACTTCAATGCTGCCACCACTAAGTGGTGGAAGGATTTTTTCAAAAATTGAGACCCTGTGGAGAGTCCCAACCCACAGTGGATGCTTCTATCACTTAAATCTCAACCTGCTGATTCGTTAGAAGCTGATAGACAAACTACTCCCGATGGCCAAAACACTCTCTTAGGTCTGGTAGAAAGAGAGGGGCGAGAGGTGGAGATAATAGCTTTTGTAGCCATATTTTTAAATGGTCTGTTATGCTGTTGGAAAAGGTTGGAAACGACTATATGGTATAAGTGACATAACACCATGAAAAAATCTACATACTGTAAATTTTAAATTTAACAAAACTGACCAGTTGATTGAAATCGTTGCAAGTATAGTGATTTTGTTCTTGATTGTGACTAAACTGTCTTCCAAAACAAACAGTATTGTTTTGGGGTCCAACTATTCATAATTATATTTCCATTGTTCTGTACATAATTTGTAAAAACACTTTTTAATATACAAATCCTTTTGTGATCCCCAATATAAAATAATATTACATTTAATTCTTTTTAAATGATTAGCTGAAATATTGCATTGCAGTTGACTCTTTCCATGGGAGCACTCTTATTAGCAACTACTGTATCTGTATCAAGTCCTTTTGGAAACATACTTCAGTCAAATGATGTATGTTCATGATCGTCACCCAAAGTTGACCAACTTTATTGATATATAGATTGACTGCCTTACCTTGTCCGAGAGTGATTCCTAATAACAGTCTCCAACATACATTTAACATTGTTTTATTTCTTTCATATATAAAGATGGGAAAGCACAACAAAGAGAAAAGAAAAATGAAATGGAAATGGAAGAGGAAAGAAAAACAGTGCACCACAGGGCATAGTAATGAGAATGAGCATCAGACTGGCTTGGACCCAGCAGACCAGGAATCAAATGTAAAGGAAAGCAGTAGCACCGGTACCCATGATGACAGTGGTTTCCTGGATCCAAATGATCCTAAAGTGGAAAAACTTTTCTGCCAACCAAAACCAAACAAGGATCCGTTCTATGTATCATTCTAACATTATCAAAAATTAAGAGCAAACTGTTAGAATTGCTGAGAAACCCACTTAGATTTGAATGACTTAAAGGTAATGTATGGTACATGTAACACTTACAGTATCTAAAATACTTGCCTGTTCTAAGCTGGTATTTTAGTAAGTACATTTTAAATATGAAAAATGACAAACTTCACGCAAATTTTCATGTCTTCAGACTACTTTCCTATTGAGATGTTGCATTTTTAAATTTATAATGACTCGGATGTAGCTGAGTACAGTATAAAATTAATTATTCTTGGAATGCTACAAACTAATATTTTCACTCAGTCAGTCAACGTTTATTCACAGCAAGCCTTTATGTGCCATATTAAATCAGGCCAGTGCGATTTGTAAAACAAACACTGTTTCTTAGTCACAAATGGACACCGCTGTATAAAAATAAAGGGTGCTCCTAGGAAATTTCGAAGAAAACCCTCAAAGGTACTTGAATCTCGATGAACACTGCTGTCATTTTTGTATAGGAGATTGGAGATTTGAGAGTAGATAAATTAATAGTGGCATAGTAAGCGCAAATCAAGATGGCTGTCGTTGATTCACTGATAAATTGGTTTAAAGGTTGTTTGTGTAAAGGGTATTTGCTGTTTATAGTAATTTGATGGAATTACGAAACAATTCTTGAATTGATATAGGGTTCTTGGCTTGCTTTTTGTTGAACAAGAAGCTATACACAGCTTTAACCCATTGCAGTATTGATTCCCGAGTGTTTTGGGTGCTTTTATGAAGAAACAAAATCATGTCTGAAAAGTTACACTACCTTCAGTATCCGAAACAATTGCTAACTGAAATGCAAAGTTACATAAAACACAAATTGATAAATGAAACCTAGGTGTGATTTTTATGAACTAAAAAGGACAAACCGAGGTCCTCCCAAAAAATGATATATTTTCTCAATTTCAATATTTTTAATATAAAGTTTTTGGCCCAAGGCTTTTCACCCAGAATGACTTCTGTTAACTTATTTCGAGTTGTTGGTTTATTTTTTTTCCTTCTTGCTAAGCATTGTACGTGTGCGTAATGTTTATACTATTTTAAACAACTCCATGTATTGTTACAGTTATTAAAAAAAGCAACGGAGTATTGTAAGTAACATTATTGTAAAGTAGCTAGTGTAAGTACGATAATGTAAGCAGTTTCTTTCTTGTATGAAAAGTATACAATTAACATTTGTTGTAAACCAGTAAATAAAATATGTCAAAGGCGTTGAGTTCAATCTTCCAGAAAGCTGGAATAGAGGGGCCAATGAGTCACACATTGTACCACAAGAGTGCTGTCATCGAGTGTCACCAGATCCATACAGACATCAGTGGTAAATTAGCAGATCTCATGGCTCATAGGGAATCTACTGCTGAAAAATACTACAGGGAAGTTGACAAAGGCAGATCTTCCGTCAATGCATCGCAAATACTCCATGGAATGATGCGAAACAGAGGGGGTAGAGGAAAAGATTGAAGAGCTACAATCCTCGTCACATTTGTTGGGACACATCGTGTCTCCCTCCTCAATGTTACAAGTAAAATGCCAATCTGTGAATAGTCAAAGGGGACTCGATCTGCTTGCAGGGTAGGCCAATACCCCCTCTCCACCTCTATTAACACAACTTGAAAAATAATAATTATTTGGTGCTGAAGGACCCTTCACTTTATGATTTAGATTATGTTGAGGAAATATACCAGACCTTCCTTGAAGCTGCCAAGACAGGTACCACCCTATGTGATGTAGCCAAAGAGCTAAAAGATATGACCCCCTTCCCATGAACTCAATGCTGGAAAAAGAAACTCGTGAAAGTGCATTGGATAAGAGACAGAAAAGGAAAGAGATGACAATAAAAAATGTTCCACCAACAACACCATGTAAGTAAATAGACTTACGATAAACTAATTTATGTACATAATTTATTGTTTGGTTTTGCCATTTTCCACAATATTTTTCCATGAAACCAACAGTTGAGTGTTGATTTTGTTGACATTAGCTTTAATTGTGGAAAATAATTTTAAGAAATGAATTGGTTATTTTAGCATTATGAGGAAGAATCATAATTTCAAGAAAGTCAATCATAATTATTTTAAGAACAACGAGCTGAAGTAATGCAAATTTTCTTTCAGTGGTGCAAGTGTTGGAGCAAGAGTCAGCCAGCATGCAACAGACTATATCTAAGAAGAGAAAGAGGGGTGCAGAGTCCAGTTCAGCTACATCTAAGAGGAAGAAGGCAGCCGAGTCTGCACCCCAAAAATGTTGAAGATGTAAAAAGCCAATGAAGGGGCACGAAAGGGCAGACTGTCAAGAGAGACCTGAGTCAATTTGAAAAATATAGTTGGTTTATGTGTATGAAGTGAAGGTTTTTCTTTTCTTTTCGTTAACTAGGCTTTTTGAAACTAGTATTTTTCAACTTCAGTGATTCACATTGGTTCATATGTTCGGTGTAATAAACAATTATGAGCTCATTTTTCTTGTATAGTATACAAAATTATGGTTTCCAATACTTCTACAATAATGCAAAAAAACGAAAATGTATTGAGTGAATAAAAGTTTTAACAGCACTAAAATAAACTGCCAAATAATATAACAGCCATACTGAGATAACTACATGTACATGTCAACTGCATCAATTTATCTCATTCATCATCTTCATAACCAGCGAAGTTGCCACCTTCATTGCCAAATTCCCTTCTTATCAAATGATAAGCACACGCTGGAAGGGGAATACGTCGGGGACCCAAGTAGCCATGCACCAACTGTGTAAACTCATGGTATGCTGTAACACGAAGGAACCTTTTAAATTGAAAATACATTGTTATAATCAGTGGAAAGGTTTGGAATTACTGTATTCTGTCTTACCAAGGGACCCATATTAATGCAACAGGAGTGTGTCAGAGTACTAGTAAAACTTAAAAGTACTGCACAATTTTCCGAAAACAAGGTCAAGATGAGTACCAGTTCTGACCGAGACAAGCCCCTGAAAGAAATGAGCAGGGTAGCCAAATTACTATCCCTACAAAAATCTCGATTTTTGTTACTCCTATCACACAGGTCAACCAACATTGTAACGGGACACCAAGATCAGGCTTGCATTCTCTCGTCGAACGCAATAAAAAGTATTATAATATGACCGTATGGCCCCGCTGACATAATCCTACAGAAAATAGAATCACAAGGTGACGTGAGCGGGGCTGGATGGGTTGATGTGAGCTGGTACGGAAAAAGCTGTCTGGCCCCGCTCAAATTCAAGTGGCCTCTCACTGCACTACTATTCTTGTATTTTCTGGTCATATTATAAAATACTTATTGACTGAGTTAGATCGAGCCGGACGGAAAAATATTTGGCTCTCAGTCATGGCGCACGGACCTCGCTGCGCTCGGTCTGTACGCCATGACCTCGAGCCAAATATTTTCCCGTCCGCACTCAGTCAATAAGTGATTAATAATTAATAAGTAATGATTTCATGTATTTTTCTTTTCTTTATGTACGTTTTTTATTTTTACGTTGTATTGAATTGTATTATATCTCATTAAAGTTTCAAATTAAAAAAAATTACTCTTTAGACATGCCAACATATTTTGTGACAAAAATAAGATAGCTACTGGAAAGAGAACATAATTAAATTTTTAACTTGGCCACATATCCATATCCCTTTCCTTGGAGCAGAATAACGAATTAACAGGATCACACTTAATATTTGCCTTCAACAGAATGTAAAGGGACTAGCTACATTGGAGCAAATACTTCTATACAGTACATATAATTGTAAACAATGGGGCATGTAACTCGCTGCATAATTAAATAAACATGATGCAAACTTACTCGTCTTCCGTGCCAGTTTGCCTCTTATATTTGGCTGCTGCAGACCGCAAAGACCATCGACATTAACACACCGAACTAAAGCCAGGGTAACACAGCTGGGCGAGGAGTCCACTTCTTGAAGAACTAAATCGCTGCTGAGTGACTGCCCGCAACCGTCTATTTCTTGGCAGCACTCACATTCCCTTGCATTTTGTAATAGTTCAACGTTGCAACTACCACACTTGCGCCTAAAAGAAATATTTAAATGCCAATTTGTTGGTATTTGTTTTGATAGTCGTGTTTTGCTAATAAAGTTTGTTGGCAGGTTGGAAAACAAGATGGCGGCGCACCTACCAAGTATCTTTTCTACTCTTGCTGCCTTTCCTCAATGATTTTCCTTTCGCGATTATACTCTTCAATCCATTCTTCAACTGCTAGCGGCTCCTCACGATCAGAGTCCGCTCTTCCAAATGTTCCTCAAACTTGATCGCTTCACCGTTCGAATCCAAGGAAACGCTGCTAACATCACTGTTTTCGGATGCCAAATCATCGTCACTTGAATAATCCATGAATATTTTCTTCAAAAAGAAGTTCAATTAATAATTTTGAGACTGACTTAGAAAGAAGAGATTCACCAAACACGCTAAGAAGTGGTGGCGATATCTGCTGTGGTTTGTTGTCGATATTTGTGTTGTCAATGTACTTATTTTGATGCTGGAGGCAGACTCCCCAAATTTGACTCAGGCCCAAATCGCACTTGGGACAATTTTGTACATTGATATTGAATTTCAATGTATTTAAGTGTCTGACTTGGCAAAGACAAGTGCGACCACTTTTCAGAGAAACGAACTGGGCAGATAAATAAAACTTTAAAAACACTGCCGCCCGCTGCATGTGCAATTCTTTCGTCATTATAACGGAAAATCACCGCAAAGGCAAGTGCGACCTACTTTGGCCAAGTCGACAAAGTTTCAACAAAACAGCTGAAACTTCAAAGGAACCGAAATCCTGCCTCCTGGCAGGACAACACGCTTGTCCAATACATTCCAACGCACCCGCAAATCCAGATAACAATGCCTTCTTGATTAACCATTGTGCTCTTCCTTGAGAAAAACAAATCAATATGCAGCACGTTTCTTTTTATTCAAATTTATCATGGCACATAGCAGTGTGCAAAAACAATTTAATCACTAAAAGTAGAAAAACCCTTGAAAAGGCTTAGAAATAAAAAATACCTTGCGTTATTTTTTAATCGAATCATGTTTAGCGGTGTTCAATGACAAGCCAGTTTCATACTGCATAAAATACATACTAATGAGATTTAAGCCACCTGCGCTTTGAAAAGGCTTGATGTTCAGATTGAAATTCGAAGTGCTCCACATCTTTAAAATTGTTTCCATACCGTAATGTGCAATTTTCATATTGTCTTGACAAGTTGTCTCGGACAATTTTGTATGCTAATTTCTGCACAAATTGTCGCGGACAATTCAAAAGTTGTCTGCAAGTGCGAGGGCCTCAGCTATAATTTTGCCTGGAACTGATCAAAGCACTCATTTCCAAGTTCTTGTTACAACAACAAAGCACGATCAAGGGAGCAGTTCAAACGCATCACTTGCCTGTGTCCATGACTAAAGGAAGGTGTAAGCGCTGCCTAAAGAATGACAAGACAACTTTCTGTCAAATGGGTTGTGAATTGTGCAGACTGAGAATCTGTTTGCCCATGTGGTGCTGATTTCAAATTTAGGGTCAGAACACACTGCAGTTTTGTTTAATAAAACCAGCACACAAGACTTGAACATTTTTTCTTGATTTTATTATGACTTAAACATTTCATATTCCATTTGAGAAACAGGAGCCTAACTACAGTGGAAAGGAGCTGAGGAAACTGCAAAAATATCTGTGACAGCATTTGGAAGGGATTGTGGATAACCCAGAGTATAAAACGGTCATGCATAAAATGGAGGGATACTTGGAAACCGAGAATACCTGTACTATTGACCAGAGAGCTCCAGATATGTAGTGTATTGTTGTTCTCATACCAAAAGGTAACAGTTTTTTTTCACTACAAAGCTGACAAAGCTTACTCAGATGCAAGCAAAGGCAAACAGTGTCGCTATATTTAAAAAAACTGTTTTCACTTATTTGCTTATTAATAAGCTATTCTTTTGAGTATGGAAACGATCAGTGTCAGTTTAAAGAAGCAATCTCCTGTTTAATTTGCTTTTTCGCACAATCAGTTTAAAAACATTTTGTCTTATCTTTCTTAGAAATTGTCCCTATCAACTGCTAGGTATGCACTGGAAAGGGCTCTATTTATTTCGACACCATTCTCCCCTTTGGTCTCCAAAGTGCCTTATTCCTGTTTAACATGCTGTCAGATGCCCTTGGATGAATAATTCTGTTAGAGGGTGGTAATCCTATTGTGTTGCATCACGGGAAGTGAGGTAGAGACACGTTTCAAGATGGAGTAAAAGTTCAGTTTACGTTATCTGTTCTCTGTGTCGTCTATCCATAACATGGTACCAGGAGTAAAATAATCCACAAATTAATCTGCTGCTAAAAAGACTGGTGGACTGCTGTGGGCCGTGCTCTGAATCTGTAAGTCGAGAGTTTGGAAAATTTCGACAAAAATACTGATCGGACATCTTTGCGCCAAAACTACGAGTCGATTGGATCATGTTAATCTGTGTAAATTCACTGGACACGTTGGCATTTCGGGGCCAAAAATATTCCACTCGGGCTGGGTGTCACATGACTTTGGCAACGCAACAACAATGGCGTCCTTGGCTTCACATCATGAGTTGTTATAATACCATGAATATAAATTCCAGTTTTCTAGTTAAGAAAGACTTATACATATTAAATGCTAAGCAAAGTATCCAAGAGTTGATAAAATCCAGTTTTGTTCATCAATTTCACTGCAATCATGAAAATAACATCATTTTGTGACCCCCTTGTAGGCATATTTCGATTTACACTGATCTCAGAATTGAGCAAAACTTCATTATTCAGGGAGGGGAGGGTGAGGCTCATATATATCTATGTATTTGACTTAGGTTTCCCCTATAGGGTTTCAATTGAGAAACGTGGTAAAAACAAAACCACAAATTCAACGATTTTTCTGTGTTTATACTCCAATAAAATCCTAGCTAAGCAGTCCATTGTTTTTTTCCAAACCAAAATCGAAGATAAACCTTTCTTTTAGTTAAATAACTGAATAAAGTCTTCTAACAGCAAAAAATTAACATGTAGAGAAATGCTCGAACGATCACCGCATGTTTAGAATCCAAGATGGCGGCTCCTGGCAGTACAACAGAAGCCATGCAAGAGCAGGAAATGTTCGAAGGTGGCTGGTCATAAAGGCTGATGCAACTCAAAAAACGCCCGTCAATTCGTTTTGGGAGTCATCTTTAGTCTTAAGGCAAAGAGACTGTTACTCGACGACCGAACTAGTGATTCATACCGATTTAAACGAGAAAGGTAAAACTCCTTACCAATAGATACATTCAATACCATGTCATGACATATGATAACAACAAAAGACAATATGTTTATTTTTAATTTCAACTCACACATAACCTTAGGCTTACTTATTTACAAAAATACAAGCTTAAAATTATAGGAAAGCTTTTGAGATAACATAAAGAAAAATTACATGTAGAATTTGTGTATACAGAGTTTCGATCATCAAAACAGCACGAGTTAATCGAGTGAGTGTTATTTAACCATTTTGCTGAACTTACTTGTAAGCTTCAATTAATTTCTATATTTATATTTATATTTATATTTATATTTATATTTATATATAAAGCAGTAAGCTTTAACTGTTGACCAAAATTACCTGTGCACTTTTTCACAGAGAAAGAGTTGTGTAGTCTACGCGATGGTTTTGAAGAAATGAAAGCACTGGCTGAATCAACAAAGAAGGAGTTGTCACTTGTTACCCAGCAGAATGAACACCTTAAATCCATGATTTCATCCCTTGGTTTGAATTGTAAGCAATTTTTAAAGTCAAAACGAGAGCAAATTAGCACATCAGCAGCTACTAAATCTACCACAAGGTACCGCAGACGGAAAGAGATGGAGAAAGCTCTAAAGTTTATCCATGGTGGGACATCAGGTTCATATTATGGAACATGGGACTATATTGTTGCTAATGCTCCTAAAGAACTGGTTGGTGAATTTATAACTGGCTATAAAAGAGGAAAGTACATCCAAGAAGTGTTTGAAAAGGCAATGACAGAGCACGAAGCATCTCCGGAAGCCCTGAAGCAAGCAATTGCCGCAAAATATCAAAATTTCCTCTCCCAAAGAAAATTCATGCTAGTGTGCAAAACTCAGACCTCATATTTTAATGCTGAGTCAGAGGTTTGGGTTCCAAGAAATGTCAAGTGTGTGGGGATAGATTTGAGGGTTCCACGACCCGCGTGCAATGCTGCTGTAGACAAGTTTGTAAAGGAGTACAACATTGGTACAGCTAACCAAATCCCAAATGCTTCTGGTGTGTCAAGAACAGTCACTGGACTTGTGTTCATGCTTATAGATTTACATCTGGGGGTACCACATCTAACCAAGAAGCTTGTTTGGCTCAACGACCTGGAGAATCATTTCATATTCCAGTTTTCTGATGATGGTGCCCCCGAAACCAGCCAAATAACAATGTGGAACTTGGGCGATAGAGTTCTAAGTTCTGATTTCCATACCTCTTGCATTGTGTTAGCTTAGGAGAGAAACACGAGGTATTGGAAAATCTGTGGAAGCAGCACACAGGTGAGATGGTCTTGCTAGAGGGGAACATTAGCACTGTGTGTGGTAAACAGTGCACAGTAGAGTTCCAACCAAGTGCCGACATGTGTTGGCAGAGCTGGGCCAATAATGAGCTTAACCAGGCTGCTACTTACCCATCTCCGTATGCAAATGTACACAAGGGATCATTCTGTACCATAGGGGGGTCGATTGGCTGCTCGCCATCTGATACTTGGAAACCTTACAGCAATGCTAATCGATCAGAGCATGCGCAGGTAGCCAAGTTTATGTCAACCATCGAAAGCACTCTTCCAGAAAAGAGTAAGCATGAAAGGATGCTGGCATACATGGCAGAAAATGGCACTAGACAACTTGGCCCTCCTCGCATTGGACAGTTTGCTGACAGGCAAAGACCCAAACCACTCCATTGTGAGATTAATACTTGGCAACAAATCTTGTCAATCATTTACTTGGAATTTGTTAAGAGGGCTTTGTTTTATGTCTTTGTTAGAATGTTAAGTAATCCCCCCAAAAAGCCTGCAAATGCAAATGGCACAACCAATGAACAGCCATTGTTGGGTTGTGGATTATCTTATCTAGTGCCTTTGATCAAGGAGCACTACACAGATGAAAAAAAGAGGCACAACAAAATCCCAACTAGGCTTATTGTAGTTCAAGCTGTTGCACTAGCAAGATATGGATACTGATTAATCGATAGTTTGCAGTCCACAGATGAGTCACCATCACAGTGTGTTATACGTTTGGCACTTGGTACAATAGTGCTATATCTACGACAGGCGTGTTGCATTTTCAACAAGGTATCAACAACACCAGCAGATTTACAAGACCTTGATGAGAATTGCAAGCTTTATTTCAATTTGTTGTGCCTGTTTTTTCCAAGTCATGTTAATGTCACTACTTGGACAATTGCCTATGCAATTCCATACCATGCCTTCAAGCTCTATGAGACCTTTAAGGTTGGGTGTGGAATAATTTCCCAGCAAGCAAAGGAAGCTAAGCATTCTGGTGTCAAGAATGACCTAGCATTAAGCAACAGATGCATGAGTCAGGATACCTCTGGTAAATGGTGGCAAGTTATGAGGGCTAACTACGTCCGAAGCTTTTACCTCCCCGAACACCTACAAGTCGCACTTTCAATCTCGTATCAACTGGAATTTGTAATTGTGGGAGGGATAAAGATGAAGTGTCAGGCTACTGTGAAACTTGCCTTGAGTGCAGTGAAATTGTCAAGTCTGCACAAAGTGAAAAGATTTTAGAAGACTTGACTAAATTGCTTAAACCTCTGTTGTGCGCGTTTTGCAGATGAAAGCATATTGGAATCGCATGTTTCAACTCACAGTTTGCAGCAACAAGAAACCCAAAGACATGACTGTGGCAGAACTAAAAAGTGAACTGAGGAAACTGAATGTCAGTTCAGCTGGAACAAAAGACATTTTGATCAAGAGACTCGAAATGAAAATTGTTGGAGGTTGCTAACTATTCCCATTCACTCAAATTGGGAATATGTATGACAAAAAAATTCATTTGTTTTAGAAATGTTTCCCTGTGACAGGCTGAGGTGTGTTCCAGAGCCTATTGGTCACTAATTTGCATGTTTTTTTCCTAGATTATTTTGTATATTCTGTAAATATTATTATTTTTGTGAATGTATGTAAACATTTATTTCCTTGCCCTATTCCCTCCCACGTGGAGAGAAGAAACTGATGATGAAACATTTAGTTCAATGTTTACTTAAAATAAGATACATATACCAGTTATGAGTATATGAATATTATAGTAGTGTATACTTTGTTGAATGTCAGTACAGCTGGATGAAAATTGTTGGAGGTTGCTAACTATTCCCATTCACTCAAATTGGGAATATATATGACAAAAAAATTCATTTGTTTTAGAAATGTTCCCTGTGATAGGCTGACGTGTGTTCCAGAGCCTATTGGTCACTAATTTGCACGTTTTTTTTCTAGATTTGTATATTCTGTAAATATTATTATTTTTGTGAATGTATGTAAACATTTATTTCCTCGCCCTATTCCCTCCCACGCAGAGAGAAGAAACTGATGATGTAACATTTAGTTCAATGTTTACTTAAAATAAGATACATATACCAGTTATGAGTATATGAATATTATAGTAGTGTATACTTTGTTGATTACACTCAGTCTAAAGTATGTTAAACAAGAAGCTATACACAGCTTGAACTCGTGGCGCCTTTAACTCATTGCAGCATTGATTCCCAAGTGATTTGAGTGCTTTTACAGAGAAACATAAGCTTAAAATTATATCTAATCAAAGGCTCCTAAGAGCCAACCCGAGAAGAAGAAATGCTAACGCGTAACGCGTAACGCAATATTGCCGTAAGCTTTAATACGTTTTCACACTGACACAGTTCGATATATATTTTTTTAAATTAAACGTAAGGATTTTTGACGAACGAAAAAAAAAAAGTACATCACTTTCATAATGTCCAGTTCGAAAAAAGAAAAAAAAAAGAAAAAAGAAGGACTTCATGGAGATTCGAACTCGGGCCGTCCGGGACTGAGCCAGAAACTCAATCACTGCGCTGTCCAAGAGCACATACTACCTACTAACTAAATTTTATTATTTTAAGCTAGATACGCCTCAGAACGCGTGTTTAGGTTGCAAAATCCTTTTAGATCGATTTTAATGTTGCACTAAAAACTCCAAATGCGAAACATCTGTAAGCTTATTGTTGTCTATATTCGTTTACATCAAATTAATTATTGTTATCGTTGGATTCACGTTGAATTCCTGTTACGAAACATGTTCGTAACAAAGCATTTGCTCACTAAGTTTACAAGGAGCGAGCGAGTGAGTGAGAGAATGAATTTTATTTAAACACCCTTGCCGATAACCTGTTCATCATGCTTTCACGTATGTTTAAAAGTAAGACTACACTGCATTCACTAGATTCAGTAGCTGAAACTTAAGCTCGACCCGGAGCTCGATTGCTAAGCAAATGGCAAGTTTCATATATAAAACACAGAACTTGCCAGAGCAAAAATCCCACAGGAATAAGCGGCGAACACAATATCAAACAGTCCTATCCATCCATGAACGCCTTGAATTGTCTTGAAAGTGTGCAGTTGTACGCAGTAGTTCTTTATCTTGCTTCTCGAGTACACAAACGGAGAGATTTTACGGTATGTATTTCATGGCCGAAAGCCATATAGTCGTCTATATAGACTTAAATATGCGTGCATAAATTTGCATGCGCTAATGTGACACGAAAAAAAAAAAACAAGAAAAGTCAACGCCGGATTTATAACTCGTGTGCTTCGCCACGAGTAATGAATAATTCAGATACCAATGCCCTTAACGAAGGGGTGAGTGGAATAAAGTCCTAAGTGACTTCTGATCAACTGCTAGATTCTCCTTTCAGTTTGTCCTGTATATGCTCATGTAACAAAGGGAGATTTTGGTTTCAGATCACGGGTCACTTAGGGCCTTATTCCAGTTTGGGTTAAGGCCCTAAGTGACTCCCGATCTATAGCCAAATTCTACTTGTGTTACATGTGCACATACAAGACAAACTGGAAGGAGAATCTACCAGTTGATCAGAATTCACTTAGAGCTCTTTTCCACTCACCCCTTATTTATTTTAAGGCATTGGTATCTTGATATAAATATATATATATATATATATATACCTGAATTTTTGAGAGTGGTAAGTCCAGAATGTAACGAAAATCAATATAAAGGGATTTTGCAACCGAAACACGCGTTTTGATGTGTATCTAGCTTAACATAATAAAATTTTGTTTCCAAGGAGCATTTGTTCTTGGACAGCACAGTGGAGTGAGTTTGTGGCTTAATCCCGGATGGCCCGAGTTCGAGTCTCCATAAAAGTCCTTTTTTTCCTTTTTTCTTTCTTCGAACTGGACATCATGAAAGTGATGTACTGTTTCTTTTTCATTCGTCAAAAATCCTTACGTTTAATTTTTAAAACAATATATCAAACCGTGTCAGTGTGAAAACGTAAGCTTACAGCAATAGTGGTCACGCGTTAGCCTTTCTTCTGCACAGGTTGGCTCTAAGGAGCCTTTGATTAGACATAATTTCAAGCTTATGTTTCTCCGAAAAAGCACTCAAAACACTCTGGAATCAATACTGCAATGAGTTAAAGGCGTCACAAGTTCAAGCTGCGTACAGCTTCTTGTTTATAAGTTTGTTATGTTGTACCTTTGTGTACAAAGCATTGTTACACACGTTAATAAGGTGGAGCAAAATTACTTCATAACATAATACCCGTTTCTTATGTGCTCTGTTTAGGGTAATCTCTGAGTTCTTTGATTGTGTATTCAATTTGGGATATTTGTTTTGTTTGTCTCCAGCAAGCTCTTCCTGATGCTATTGCTGACCTGAAAAAGGAGCTGGATAAGGCAGATGTGTCCCCTGCTTTATAATTTTTCATTCCAGCATCTTCTACTTAAACTGATTGGGAGTAAAGAAGAAGTAGCTAAGGCCTTTTTAGGACTTCTAAGGCCTCTGGGATTTCAACATATTTGAGCCATTGTAATTTTCGTAATTTCGAAGCAAAATGCAACTTGTGCTTATGCAGGCGTCATTTTAACAGTTTGCTCCTTGGAGTGTAAAGTAATAAATAAGATGAAGTAAAGCTAAATGATTAGTACTGGTACCATAAAAAGGTCAGATAATAGTGAGAAAGGCGACGGTTGATTTTGAACTAAAAATATAAACAAAGCCATAAACAGACACAGCAGAACAGTTGCGTGCTGAGTAGACCTAGTTGAGTTGAAATCGAGTAGCTGTGGTTTTATGTTTTTGTGAGCAGAGAATATTTCACTGGCTCTGTTCACGCGTGCTATATTCAATAGGTCAAGGCAAGCAAATACGGATACTTCTAATTTAAGCCGGCATTGTTTTTGATTGGCGAAAATGTTTGATTCCACGAATGTACGAAGAGATTTCATGCAACTACCACACAATATCAAGAAAAGAAACTCTTGAATATATAACCTGAAATAGAAGATATCCTGTAAAAGCGAATAGAATACTAAATAGGTAAAAGTAGATTTCTTTTGAAAGGTTTCTGCTTCGAACAACTGACTTCCAACCTGAATGACATCTGTGTAAAATGAGCTGCTTGCGGGTCGCCCCCAGCACATATTTATGATTATGGGATTCTAGCAAGCTCTTGGCATAACAATTAATATTAATTAATATTATACACCGAATGCAAATATGGCAGACCACTCGGATGGCCCTGGGCGAGTTGCACGGAAGCGACGCTAGTGAGGCCTCGCTTTGTTTTGTTTTGACTACGCGTCTCTAGAAACGCTTAGTTGGCGATCTGTTCCGCTCTATTTCGAGTCTATTTTGCTATGCCTACTACTTGTTGTGTACCTGAATGGCACCAGAAAGGAGCGAAATCATCCACAGGAGAGAAAGTGTCGTTTTTTTAGTTTCCCCGTTCGCCTCTGAAAAGAAAACAGTGGATCCACTCAATTCGTTGAGACGAAGGAAAGGTATTCACGATCACAGATGGAACTAAAGTTTGCTCACTATATTTCAGGCGAAAAGATCTTAGAAAATCCTTCAACGGATGAGCTTATGTGGTGCCCGGCGGTATTCCAACAAGATTTGCTTGGTCTGTTCCTTCCCCAAGGAAAAGAAAAGGTCCCCCTGAAAGGCACTCTTTGCCTCAAAAGAGAAATTTGTTTACGCCCGCCTCCACTTCTACTCAAACAGAATCGCAAGAAACAAATGCTACGGTGGAGATGGTGTGCGAGTCAACTTCCAGTGCCCTCATTGATGAACCCCATCAAAATAACGAGATAAATGAAAGTAACTTGGAGCTAGATGCAGTCGATTACAGGAAAGCGTTGGAGGAAATGGAACAAAAGCTGATAAACCTTCAACAAGAGAACAATGAACTAAAACACAAATTGAACATGGGAGAAAGGCAACAGGAGGCTGTATCTTCCGGATTATTTTGCCTTGAACGTTTCAAGTCCGATGCTGACATTAACTTTTACACCGGCCTCCCAAATTTTGCCACTATCATGGCGATATTCAATTTTCTGAATCCAGGTGAAGATGGAGAAAATATTCGCCCACGAAGTACCTTGACAGATGTCCCAGAGGATTTCTATGATAGTGACTCTGATGAAGAGGAGAACATTACACTTGCAAAGAAAGGACGCCAACGAAAACTTAAGCCAACCGAGGAATTTTTTATTGTACTGTGCCGCCTAAGAAGAGGCTTTTCTGAGCACTATTTAGCTCACTTGTATGGTGTGGCACAGTCCACTATCAGCAGGATTTTTGTGCCCTGGATCAATTTTATGTTTTTAAAATTTGGCCAGGTATGCATCTGGCCATCAAAGTCAATTGTGCAGGAAACCATGTCTGTGGATTTTAAAGAAAAATTTCCTACAACAAGAGTAATTATTGACTGTACAGAAGTGTTCTGTGAAATGCCCAGCAGTTTGCTTCTGAACTCTGAGCTATTCAGTTCTTATAAGAGCCATGTGACACTGAAAGGACTGGTTGGTATTGCCCCAAGTGGTGCGATTACATTTGTCAGCCAGCTGTACACAGGCAGTATTTCCGACTGTGAAATTGTTTTAAGAAGTGGTTTATTGTCACAGTCCTTTAGCGATGGTGACTCTGTCATGGCCGACAAAGGCTTTCAGATTCAAGACATTTTGCCTCTGGGTGTTAGTCTGAACATCCCACCCTTCCTTGGAAGTAGTCCTCAAATGTCAGCAGAGGATATTGTCAGAACTCAACAGATTGCGAGTTTGAGGATTCATGTTGAGAGAGCCATTAACAAGATTAAGAACTTCCGGATTTGGAATGGAGTTCTACCTTTAAGTTTATTTGGTGTTGCTAACCAAATGTGGAGTGTCTGTGCATTCCTGTGCAATGCTCAGGATCCACTCATATCTAGTGCCACATGATACACTATGTTTATTTACTTTCTTAAAGTGCAGCTTTTAAAACCACAAACACCAAAAATGTTAGTGTAATGTTCTTCGTAAACAGTGACATGCAAGATCTTGTCACTTCAAGAAACTGCTGAATACTAAAAGCTCTTTTGTCCTTTGCGGAACAAATTTAAACTGACGTGTGTATTAGATTGCACTATGAAATCAATATGGCAGAAAATTTTTGGTGTTCATGGTTTTTATTAGTTGCACTACATACAAACAGTAACTGCTTAGGGCTAGTCAAGCTAATTAAGGTCTATAGAAATCATTTAGTTTCATAATAATTTCAAATACAATATTCAGTCCATGACATCATATTAAGAATTTTGTAAATAACAACTTCTTTGTTCCCTATTTGAGCAAGTGTGGTTGTTTCAATGTTTTTCTATACCCCCCTTGATCATGCTGCAATAATTACAGTTACCCTCTAGGTTATCTTGCTGCTGCAGCTAAGAAGTGTTTAAAGTAATACAGTTTTAATGTTGCCTTTAAATTGTTCCAAAATTGAAGATCAAATGGGATGCGCTCAACACTCATTCCTTAACTGGTGTAGACGACGAAATCACACAATCTTGCTCCAGTAACCCCCATCAGTCCCTGAACTTGAACATAATATTTGTGCGTATGTTTAAGTTCAGGTTGCCCATTAACTTCTTCCAAAAAAAAGCTGCTGTCTGAACATGCATCCAAGGGGGTGACTAAATATTTTGTCTCAGGGCACTTCACTTCAGAAAGTCCAAATGGTTCAGAGCATCCAGGATCAATTGCTTTACCATCGGGTGAGGCACCCAAGTATGGGGAATCTAGGCTTATTACAAGTCCTGACTTCAAAACCTTAACAGGCCTGTGAATAGATAACATGTATTTTTGGTATTGTTCCAATGCAATTGGCTCGTATTTGAGTCCGTGATTAGTGTATCTTGAAGTGAAAGGTTTTGGATTTAAAAGATTCTTTACAAGATTCTCATGGTATCTTTTTCTGTCCCTAATGAGACCAAAATTTGAGGCGGTGAATCGAAATTTTCTTTCCCCCTTCCATTCTGGACAGTCTGATTGACTCTGTGTTTTCCTCTCAATGTCATTCAGTTTGTCAGCATCAACTTGTAAACTGTCTAATAATGACCTCTCTGCCTCGGAAATTTCATTTGGCATTTCAAACTGTTCATTTGAGGGCTTGAGGGGAAGTCTGGGATATGTGGCAATCTCCTCACTGTGGTTGCTGGAGTCTACCCTCGGTACAGATGTAATGTCACAGTACACTTTAAAATTATCTTCAGTCGCAGAAAGTTGATAACTGGCATAGGAACCTTGGGGACTTTTACCAAATTTTGTTTCTAGGAAGGAAGTCGTTTCAGACCTTGGGGTCATTATTTGTGCTAAGGCCATTTTTCGGTTCAACCCTTTCAAAGTTGCCAACAATTTCTCTTCGTCTGCCTGTTGTCTCCAGATATTTTTCCTTGCCTCATATAGTAAACACCTGACACCAGGATCTCGTGCTGATGACCTGGTTTGCTCCAGGTAAGTTTTCGCGACCAACACCTCCTTATAAGTAGTAGTCTCGTTATAATATTTATTGATGAAAATCTACGGTGGCAAATACACATCGATAAATTATCTAAAAAGATCGCTTCCGGGATAGGAGCCATAAAAATAATTAGACCTTTTGTGCCCCCATCTACTCTTCATTATATATACAACGCGCTAATTCAATCTTACTTCAATTACTGCAATCTTGTTTGGGGTAATTGTGGTAAAACTTTATTTGAAAGGCTACAGAAGCTTCAGAACCGTGCCGCTCGTGTTTTAACCTTTTCTAGCTATGATGCGGATGCCAACTGCCTAATTAGACAACTCGATTGGAAAGATTTGAGCACACAGTTTCAAATACAGAAAATCATAATGGTTTACAAGTGTTTAAATGGTCTTGTTCCTGAATACCTGTCCTCTAAATTTGTTATACGAAATGGAATGCGCTATTCCCTGAGGGACTCTGATAACAAACTAGTCGTCCCGTTCCCACGAACTAATTACATGAAAAATAGCTTTAGTTATAGCGGAGCAGTTCTCTGGAACAGCCTGCCCTGTGATATGAGAGAAATGAAATCTCTAAGTCAATTTAAACGTTCAGCTTATCTGAATTTTTAATTTGAACTACACACGGCATTCATGAAAAACAGGTTATTAGATTAATTGTAGTTAGCTTTGTTATTTGTTTAGGCTAGTTAGGTTAGCTAGGTTAAGTTCCTGATGATTTTACCGTGTTTAAATAAAGATTTACAGTTACAGTTACAGTTACATGTCCTCTTCACTTTCACATTTTCATCAGAAGTACTAAAATATGGTTACAAAAACCAACCGAACCAGCAACAAGAAGCATGCTTAACCTCCCCGGCTCAAAATGCACAATGCAACTTTCAAATTATGCGGCACGTCGTTCTTCCGAAAGCTGTTATGGCATTGGGACCTAAAATAAAAGAAGTTCTCATCACTCGCTGCTGATAATTGAGTGTAGGACGTTCAATCATTCGAAACATTCTGGCCTTACCTCTTCACTAATAGTGCTTTTGTTTTCAATCCCTTCAAAGAATCTCCTCTGCATTTTAACCAGAAACGAAGTTCTTCGTTTTTTAATGTTGCTGGCGATCTACCGGCAAGAGAAGCTCCGGGAATATCGTCCTCCATAAGAGCACGTGAAGCCATTCGTGACGATCAAAACACAGGGGAAAGCCAGGCCTCACTAGCCTTGCTTCCGTGCAACTCGACCCGGACCGTCCGAGTGGTCCGCCATATTTGCATTCGGTGTGGATGTGCGATTGTGTGGTGTTTACACACGCTGTTTATTCTTGTAAAACTTTTTAAGGCGGGAGCTAACATTGCTTCACCAAGCCTGAGGACTGTTCAGAAGCAAACAACTCTGCAGCTTTTACATGTTAACTGAAGTTCAGTTATAATTTAAGTTATTAGCGCATATCATGAAACTACGAATAGGGAGCAGTAAGGAAAACATATGTTAGTAGTCTTCAGTGAAATGTAATTCAGCAAATTTTTTGTTATATTGAGGCTCTTAAAGAACTGAAATCAAAGGGCTCTTAAAGCCATCTCGTTAATGCGAGAGAATGTAAGGTTAATAAACAACAACAACAACAACAACAACAAGAATTGGAAAAGTTGGGTGCCTTTGATAGGTAAATGTAGTAAAGACGTGATAGGTAATATGTGTAAAGCTGCTAAATGGTTTATTGAAGTTGAAAGATTGAAAATACCTGTAGGTCTAATCGTAGAGTTAGACATTGCAGTCATAGAGGACTTAAGGGCTCTTTTACGAGCCACCAAATCAATAAAAGTCATGAGCAACAAAATAATCACGAGTATGAATGTAAATAATTTTCATGTTAATTTAGCGTATTTGTTCAAAATAGTCTTCATTTTACAGCTGAGGGGAAACTTCAACTTGATTATATTAAGCGAATGAGCCGAGGCCAATTTGGTTGCTACGGGGGGAAATTATGAGGAGGGATGGGGGTGGCAAAACTACTTAGATTCAATCTATCTTTAGAGAGCCCTTTTACTTAGTTAATTTTCTTTGTTTTGTATCAGTCACAGTATTTTAGAAGCAATGACTTGTATGGCATTACAATGGCGATTTTCTTATCAATCGAAATTTGGGAAAGATGTTCGAAGGTTAAAAAATATTTACTATCTTTATTTATTGATATTTAAACAAAACTAAAACATATTGCAACGATTTTCATTTGGGATTAAAATTGATTTACTAGCAATGTTTTTAAACAGCCAATTAATATGTGCAGTGTATATGTGGATGTATGAGACAAAACAAGAACTTTGTGCATGTGAATAAGTTCAGTAAAAAGACTTCAGTAAAAAAGGAATGTTTTATCTAAATACTTCACTAAGGTAGACTATTGTAAAAAAGGCAAATGAAAATATTTTACTTGTCGCTTTTTCCGTCAACTAAAAAATTGTGTACCTTCGGGCAGAATGGTGTCTCTTGTAGGAATAGAGCTGGCGATTAGATTTCGTTTCCTTTTATAGCCGAAGCTGTTTTCAAAACATCTCGGCTTAAAGAAGCCTTGGTAAAAACGACAAGCGACGTGGCCCCGAAAATTGCCGACATGAGACGTTCTGAACAGCGAGAAACGGCTCGATTCCGCTTCAAAAATACGACAAATTACGACAGCGACTTTAGAAGGTTGTGCAATTTACCAATAAAAATTAAACATTATTGACCATATCGTTCATATCAACGGCCGACGGCCAACGGTCTGTTTTACATGTAACGATCAATTTGTTATTGAAACGTCTACCAACCTCGTTCCCAAGGCCCCTATCTTCCTCTCTCTTGGATCGGACGTGCAGTTAGAGTACACCCTAGACTCCCGGTAAACACATACATATCCGTGACCTTTGATTTTTGATTTTTTTGGCGCAAATTGGTTTTAACAAGCTTAATAATTTTCCTTCGAGCATTTTTATTTTAAAAAGAGACTTTTCTTTTGATCTTGATGAAAAATTGCACTTTATCAAATAAAGACAAATAAGTGACAGGTCACGCGTGTGGTTTCCGTTCGAATTACACGCACCAGCTCCCCCGACGGTATCAATTTGCGCGAGGGCAAAAGTAACGACCCTCCCCTCGGGTGAATGTCATTTTGTCTCCGTGACGTGGTCTCTAAGCTTTAGTATTCGAATTTCGTGGTACAGCCGTTTGGATCGCGGACAATGGCGAAGCGAAGATGGCCAGAATCGCTCCAAAACGGAGCCCTTTTAGAGACCGTGAAAGGGAATTTGGAAGCTAGCACGAATCGCACGGGTAGACATTTAACCTGCGGCCTCACTGGTGGCAATTCGGGGAGCTTGAGTTGAATTGTTTAGAATTTATTGGCTTTCGCGTGGCGAGGGTTCGCTCAGAGGTCTCCAGCCTTCCCTTCTTTTATAGTGGATAGTGGGGCGAGTGACAAAAGTTGTAAAAATGCATTTAAACCGGTCAGGATACATCAAGAGACAATAAAGTAAAGGTGAGAAGACTTTAGTGTGTAATATTTTCGATTTTTCTATCGCTTATCAATTCCGTGACAAATCGTATTATTACCTAGTATATTTCATTACTGTGTACTGGCTTCGAGTCACTCACATCACGATTGGTCTGCCTGTGGGATCATCCAATTTAAATCTTTTTTTGTGTGCCACAACGCATCGGATAAATGTTTACGCTTATCCGCGTTTGTAGATCTTTATATATATAAGATATAAACATCTAAGAATTTTACGGAGATTTTAAAGAAGAAAAGAACTGATCCATGACCTATGGTCGCTACAATGTCTGTCATTGATCGATCAGATTCCGTTCACGCATATTCATTGCTATTTTAAGACTTAAATTCAGTCAGGAAGTCAAGACAAAAAAGTGCATATCCTTAGAATTCCTCTATTCGTCAAAGAAAGAATTGAGCAAATATATATTTTTCCAACCTTAATTTCATTTTTAAGACAGTTTTGAGATTCGCTCTTTCCTGTTCTTTATAATCTTCCGGAAACCGGACATTCCACAAAGATAACAAGTATCGCAGAACATTCATAATCCATCGGACAAAATTATCAACAAAAGCCAGAGAAACTTTTGATAACTCAGACGTCAGATGTGGGTGGGCTGAAATATCTGTTTTCCGCTTAGTTGTCAATGCTTGTTAAAGGAAATATTTCACGCAGTTGTGTATGTTGTTATCGATATCGATATGAAATGTTTTGGAAAGTGAAGCGGACATTGATTTTTCTTTTGTGGAGAGTTGAAAAAGAAATGGCTGCATAAGTTAATGTTATACATGAATGGGTTATTTGCGAATATATAGTAGTTCTGTCTTTTTTTATTCGAAAGTCGAGAGCTTTCTATTTCCGGTATCATGTGTTTAATAACTATTAGAGATTAAATGGGTCTGCTTTAAACCTCAAAATATAGTGTTGACAGTGTCTTCTTGACGACCCCCGGGGTCACGACCGCAGTAAAATTTCGTAAAATATTCTATTAAGATCCAAGTCTTATGCGATAGTCATATATTGAAATAGTGGGATCTTGCAATTGTTTTTTAATAGCTCCTCAGAGTTTATTCCGCGTGTAAGTGTAATGTGTTTCTCGGAGCTAGGCAGTATCTCCATTACATCCGGTTTGAAATATTTGAATCTCCAGCATAATAGCTGTACACTCTTTATCAAGTTTCCCGGAAAGTGACATCATGAAACTTAGCGCCCCAATTTCTCAAATTATAAAATTTGTACTAAAGTAATCAAACATGCGGGATTCCTGACTGCAGTATTTTTCAAAACCTTTTTCTGATCTGCCGGAGATACAGGCAAAGGTTGTCCGTCGTTGCATTATTATGCAGTATTACTTTATTTTGTATTAAATTTTCCACCGCAGAAATATGCTCGCGCAGAAAAAATTACTTGTTTTAATGATGTATATCGGCTTAACAAGAACTTTTCAACAGTGAATATATTGCTATCATAACTCCGAGGCGACCGGCACAACAGTCATCTGTATTCCCGATTCAACTCCACACACGTCCTCAAAAGAACCAGAGACTGTTATCATAATACTGATACATATTTACAACAACGTACAATAATTCACTCACTAGTTTTCTCGTTGTTTATGCTCATATTGGCGCCAGAACAGCAACCATATAACTAGGAGAACTATAAAAACCTCCGGTCAGGAAGTGAAATTGTTTAATGCCGATGCCTTGGATTTTATTTATATTTGACCAGAAATCCGCAAACATTTCCTCCCAGCAGAAATTTAAGGTGTCCCGACGCGCAAAAATTTCCTCCCGCAAAACAAATTCAGTCAAAATTTCCTTGTGCACGGTAGCTAAACTAATAAAACTATGACGTCTTTCCCATACTATTGCATACAAACGCAAAGTTCATGCTATTTTGCTCTGCCATATCGCTCATATTAAAACACAAACTTTCCCGTCCAATAACGTCTCCATTCGTAAAAATAGACCGTGAAATTCTCAAACTACGTTTCCCAAGAAAACGTATTTGACCTATTTTTACCATTCTCGAAAGCAGCTTGAATGGCTTTACGACAAATGATTGAAAATTTTAAATATTGATACGTAACGTGAGATATCGAAACTAAGAATTTTAATATCTTTGCAGTGACATAATGTGAAATATGACAAGTTCATGACAAGTTCTGACATCCCAATACCCTAGGGAAATTAACAATAGGACCGGGGGTGTTCCTCAAATTTTTTAGTGACGGTATGTGAAGCCCTCCTTGAAATCCTAACCGCTTTAACCAACCATATCCTCAATGCCCTAATATAGCTTCTATGAAGAAGAAAGAAGAAACTCCCCCCCCCCCGGACAAAAGTCCACAAAAATTTGTTAACAGCTTTTGCCCCTTTTTTCGTGGTAATTTCGAAATCTCGCTTAATGCGCATGCGCATTAACGAGATAAAAATGGTATCTTTTAGAGGTAAAATTCTGGTTGATAACGGCCACTTTGATATCTTTCAGGGTTTCACTTTTTTTCCTGACGAGCACCTCCGCTTGACGACTTATAGGAGTCCCCCCCCCCCTCCGGGAGCAGAATATTCTTACCAATTTTTCCTTTCACGATATTTCCGGTTGTCACTCGCTAAGCGACTTAAAAGGCAGAGCAAAATAGTACATTATCCCTTCCTCTGACTAATTAGCATTAAGGTATGGGACAAGTTCTCCCTGTTGAGAGTACAACAAGGGACACAGAGTACTAATGTAGTCAGCGAAAGGGTGGGGGGGAGGGCTGACTCCCTCCATGGAAATCTTTGCGAACTGACACATTTGCATATATTATTCTACCTTATATAATGCCAATTACGTCATCGCGCGGGATAATGAATATTACATGAGTATGAATAGTACATTATCCCTTCCTCTGACTAATTAGCATTAAGGTATGGGACAAGTTCTCCCTGTCTCAGGTCCCCGTGGTACCCCAGATCTAACCTGTACGAACCTCTCTCCATCGTCTTAACACTCCCAATCCTAAATTCACCTCCCAAACCCAACTCCTCTCCAATCCCCGACGAATGTAATGGACGAAAACGGCATATGCCGCAAGCGAACTGTCAATAGGTCACAAATGAAGATATAAGCCTGTATCGCCGTAATGTGACAATCAAATTATTGTTTCCACCCCGTATGAAGGCGAACAAATTGTTCGAGCCACCCCGCAGCGTTTTCGTATACATATGGTTAAACAGGAGGCCCCCCTCACTGTGGAAAATATAGAATTTCTTGGGTCTCCATTCTGCCTAAATCACCCGCTCGGTCCCCAGGAAAAACCATAGCTTTAAAGAAGGCTTAACTCCGAGCTAAAACGAAGATCTTCTTAGAAACTAAACCCGGTTCGTTCAATCGACTGCGCGGGGATAAGATCCGAGATCGCGATCAGGTCACTCAGCAAAAAAGGCTCCGCTTGTGAAGGGGAGACCCTGGCCTGAAGCTGCCTGCCCTTACCGATGTGAGATAAACCTTCACCCTTCTCGATGCTGCGGGGTTACCATAAGCGGGAACACCTGAGTTATCCGAACCTCACCCTTGCGCGGTGAAGATCGCTCTGAGTTTCTTTTAATTAAGGAGTCCACGGTCCCAAATACCAATCGCGTCGGCCAAGGGCACTTAAAAGGCCTCTTGGTCCCAAAGGCAGGACAGATGTCTACAATATGGAGTCGACTGTTTTCGTCTCAGTAAGTCTGCCCTTCGAGCTTCAATTCGTGGATCGGAAGGGCTACAGGAGCTTTCAAGGACTGAGACGAGGGTGGACCTGTTCCACATCCCGCATGACCACACCGTTGGCAAAATCAAAATCCCTCATCGTTAGGGTAAAAACCGCACGAACAGCCGACTGCCGGGACAAACAGTCTTGGGACTCTGGGTAAAGACTGTGAGAACAGAGGAAAAGAGAATGACCATTTCCACCTCTAAACTCCGTCTAGACAATCTGCCAGCATCTTGGTGACAGCATAGCGTTGTTACGAGACAGCTTTCGTGGAAACCAGTCCGCCACATTCATGTTTGAAGGGACAAAGATCGTTGATAAAGCAATATTTTCTCACAATAAACAAAATAAAAGCGCTTTTCTACTCGTTTCAAATGCTTGCAACGAGAACCTCATACCATGCCAGGTATAAATAATAGCCTGGTCACCCCCTTGAATATCGAGGCGGCAATCTCGAACTTCCGGCAGAAGAGATTCTAGAGCTCTGCCACAGCCCACACTTCTTTGACATTGATATTCAACGAGAGAAGGTCCTCCCAAAATCGCCAAATGTCATTTCCCCTAAGTTTGTGTGAATCACCCCTGCCCAACGAGACAATGATGCGTCCGTTGTTAGCTTGAGTGCCACATGTCCTTCTTTCTCCACGGAATATACTCGGACCAAGAATTCAGGAAACGCTAGCGCACTAATTCCTCTCGCAGCATGGGCGAAAAGTGGAATTTTGCTTTCCCGAAGCCGCCCTAATAGCCGACGCCAACTCACGTATATAACATTTTTCCGCGGGGAATGCAAGCGTAAACGAAATGCACTTTCCCATAAGCTTTTGGAGAGCCTTGACAGGCACCGAATCCCTGCGGGCGAGGAGGCTTTCTCCTAACACCGCACACCTTTGTCTTAACAACAGGAATCAAAACGACTGCAAGTACGAATCAGCTAACATATCCGGGTATGATATCTGCCCAACAGGGACAAGGATGTACTTTGCTAAACCAAGGGAGTACCCCCACATAATTAAAACTCGACAAACAATATAAAGGGAGGCCTCCGCCGACCCTCTACTTAAAATAGTGTCACGCAAACTTATATAGCGGGACCAGAAGCCCTCTTTAGCGAACAGTTCTCCTACCAATCTAACATCGATATAAAAGGACAGGCGACACCGATGCCCCGAAGATAGCTAACTACCGCTAAACCCACATATTGGGAATCAAACCACCAGCCATTCCATTCAAAGCCCTCAAGCTCTTATGATTTTTCCGTGAGCAGGATGTGGTCATAGCCCACATTACCATCCAATTTAGACATAAGGATTCCGCATAAAGAAATCGTGAAATCTCCGCTAATTTAGCTATTGGAAATGGCGTGTCTGCCATCCTTAAATTCAAGAACGAAGCATCAATACACAAGCGAGGTTTCGAAGGCTCTATAGTAAGAGTAAAACAAGCCAAGGAGGTTCCACTGTTCCTCCTACATCCCAAACATTCAGAGCTCCAGTTATAATGCGGGACTGTATTTCGTATGAAATAACCGTTTCCAAGCCTTTACAAGATAGGTGGTTTGAAAAGACTTTCCCTGGCGGAGAAGGGCTGCCGTAATGAGCTCCTGTAAACACTCCCTGAAAGGGACGGAGAAAATCTAAAATATCGACTCTTGATAGTTTTCTTATCCAGTAAGTCCTTCAGAATGACATTCCCACGCTTCCAAATGATTGTGAAGTTCCTCTAATAAGAACATGTTCGGATCCCGAAACGTTACTTCTTAATAGACCTAAATTCTATTCTTCTAAATTCACCCTGATAACACCCGTTTGATATTTGACAAAACAATATCAACAGCCGTCACCTCCTCTAGACCTGAGGTCGAGGCTCCATCCGACCAAACTCATTGAATTTTCCTTGTTACAGCCAATTGCTGCAGTTTGCTCGGGGAAAAACATTCCCCCACATTAACGATCTCCCTTATTTGGAGTTAAATAAAGAAAAACGAGTAACCAACGGATGGAATCGAGAAAAAACCCACTTTACTTTACCCCGACCCAGGCCTAGAGAAGATGACTGCCACTGCCCGACGAGTCGAAGCAACAAGGGATGCCATCGTTGACAATCGCTTGCGGAGTCATCTCTCACGACCCAGAAATTGAAAAATAGATATAAAACCATAAACCTAACAACAACTTCTGTCTGTTAAGCACGAATCCCATAACACTTTCTCAGTCCTTCGCTTCCTACCTTCATTATCAGTTCTGTAGCACAGGGAACCCACAGTTACCATATTCTAAATTCACCCTGATAACACCCGTTTGATGTTTGACAAAACAATATCAACAGCCGTCACCTCCTCTAGACCTGAGGTCGAGGCTCCATCCGACCAAACTCATTGAATTTTCGTTGTTGCAGCCAATTGCTGCACTTTTCTCGGGGAAAAACATTCCCCCACATTAACGATCTCCGTTATTTGGAGTTAAATAAAGAAAAGACGAGTAACCAACGGATGGAATCGAAGAAAACCCACTTTACTTTACCCCGACCCAGGCCTAGAGAAGATGACTGCCACTGCCCGACGAGTCAAAGCAACAAGGGATGCCATCGTTGACAATCGCTTGCGGAGTCATCTCTCACGACCCAGAAATTGAGAAATAGATATAAAACCATAAACCTAACAACAACTTCTGTCTGTTAAGAACGAATCCCATGACACTTTCTCAGTCCTTCGCTTCCCATCTTCACTGATCAGTTCTGTAGCACAGGGAACCCACAGTTACCATATTCACTCCCCACACAGTAAAAGAAAAGTGTACACGTTAACTTACCAACTTTATTTCATAAACAACCTCGTCATAAAAGACAAGCAAAAAATTACAACACTCCTAGGCATATGCCTAGACCGCCAATAACAGCCACGAAGGCTTTCAGGTACATAAATATATAACTAAGATTTTTTTTTTTTTTTTCAAAAAACCTAGCAATATGGCCATACCGACCGCAGGCGGTAACACTTAAACAGTACAAGCACGCGATCGTTGATTGGAAGGCCCCCAAAACATAAAACTAGATCACATAAGACCATCGCGCCTCTCAAAGAACATTAGGTTCACCTAGATACCTATAGCGCATATTATTGGGCTCACCACGCCCGTTTTGAGTTTCCGCTGGACTCATGCAAATACGCTTCTCAATCGGCATAGACCCTTACCGGGGCTATCTTTCAGTAACTGCGAGTCCTCAAAAGAGAACCCAACCGACCATATATCCCCCTCTTATAACAACTATCTTAGACATTATATCCTACTGACACCGCCGTTGGACTCGACCTTTTTACGTCATTATGGACTCACATAGAAACGCGTTATCTCAACAATGAGTTCACAAAGATACTCAACTTACTTTGTCATTGAGCTCACAAAGAAACCCTTTACCTCAACCGTGATTTCACAAAGATACTCAACTTACTTCGTCATTGGGCTCACAAAGAAACCCTTTATCTCAATAGTGATTTTACAAAGATACTCACCTTACCTCGTCATTGGGCCCACAAAGAAACCCTTTATCCCAACAGAAAATTCACAAAGATACTCCACTTACTCCGTCACTGGGCTCACAAAGAAATCCTTTATCTCAACAATGATTTGACAAAGATACTCAACTTACCTCGTCATGGGGCTTGCAAAGAAACCCTTTATCTGAACAGATAGTTCACAAAATTCATAAAGTTATTGTATTGTATTGTATTGTATTGTAAACTCGACTTACTCCATCAATTCGGCTAACCAAGCAACGCTTAATCTCAACAGCGAGTTCACAAAGAGACTCAACTTACTTCGTCATTGGGCTCACAAAGAAACCCTTTATCTCAACAGTGAGTTCACAAAGATACTCAACTTACTTCGTCATTGGGCTCACAAAGAAACCCTTTATCTCAACAGGACTTCACAAAGATACTCGGCTTACTCCGTCACTGGGCTCACAAAGAAACCCTTAATCTAAACAGAGAGTTCACCAATATACTCCACTTACTTCGTCATTGGGCTCACAAAGAAACCCTTTATCTCAACAGGACTTCACAAAGATACTCGGCTTACTCCGTCACTGGGCTCACAAAGAAACCCTTAATCTAAACAGAGAGTTCACCAATATACCCTACTTACTCCGGTCCGTCAATTTGGCTCACCCAGCAACAAGTAATCTCAATAGCGAGTTCACAAAGAGACTCAACTTACTCCGCCATTGGGCTCACAAAGAAATTCTCTATGTCAATAGTGAGTTCACAAAGATACTCAACGCAATTCGTCATTACGCTCGCCAAGAACCCTTTGTTTCACCTTGCCATAGCCCAGTCACGTAAACATGAGACTAAAACCTCACCTATCGCTTTCAATCTTGGGCCCGATATAATATACCGTCGATATTCGGCGAGCAAAAATGTCTTAACATCCCCGCGAACAAAGGCTAAATACAAAAAATCTACCGAATCTAATTAGGAATTCACACGTGCAAAATTCCTACAAACACAAACAAAATAAAACGCCGCCTAAACTACAACAAACAAGGGTCCGAAAGAAAACTTGAAAAGGAAACCGGAGAAATAAATATCCCGCTCGCCCCAACGAACCAAACCATAGCTATTCCCGAAATAACGCCAAAATACACAAAATCAAGAAGCGAACCTGTAACTGCTCCGCTTTGGTGAACGATGAACTCGGAGCCCCGCCACGTGGCTCGGCGAATGTACTTGTTCCGCGACTGACGCACTCATCGAAGCGCTACTAAAACCAAGAACTTCGTTTGAAGAAGAAGCTTGCATTTGTGGTTGAAGAGGGAGCACGGCCTGCTGCGGTAATTCTATGGCCACAACAGGAGCAGGCCGTGCTGAAGCAGAATCACTCTGACGCTCCTCCATGGAAATCTTTGCGAACTGACACATTTGCATATATTATTCTACCTTATATAATGCCAATTACGTCATCGCGCGGGATAATGAATATTACATGAGCATGAATAGCATGTTCTTTTGAGAACAAGTCATATCTAGAATATTTGATGTCACTTTTAACGTGATTAGTAATAAGAGTGGTGTTAATTAGCTCCACGCAGCTATCAAATGTACTGAATAGGACAGCCTCTGACTAAGTTAAATTTCCCATATGACTAAAAAAAAAAATTGCCGGATCGACCCCTTTCATAAAATAGAAGTCCGTATAAAGGTGAATATTTTAAGTTCGTTTACCTACAGGTTGCAACTAATTTGATTGAACCTGCACTTGGCACCGGTAGCATACGTGTTGTAGTATTGGCTGACCCGTGTACTTTCGCTTTTGTGCTATTTTAAAACAATTAATAATTGCTATTACAGTTTCATTATGTAACAGTACGCAAAAGACGCAAAAATTTAAGCCATTGAAGGCTTGCCGCAATTCCATTCAACCGTCATCATTATAAGCCAAAAAATCAACACAACTATGACATGTTTACCATACTATTGCACAATCAAACCGCTTGGCCAATCATAATGCAGAACGTAGCTAATACAGGAAATCGCCTGCTGCTGAGTTGACCTCTGATACGCTTGGTTAATTGCACGCTTACTTGTAACTCTAAAATTTTCTTTCCACCAGTGATCGAGTGCATTGTTATTTAGAAGTTGCTGAAACCAATTCTGTGGTCGTGGAAATACCCAAGCCCTCCTTGGCGACGAGCAAGTTCGTGGCGAGCTCCTAAATGTAAATAAAACGCCGACAAACCTTGAAGATAGCGTAGTTGAAGGCGTCTTCTTCGGTGTCTTCTCGCAAAAAAAAAAATGCCGGATTGTTATATTTATCAAATGATAAGCAGGAGAATGACTGAAATTAAACTTACAAGATCTCGATTCGTGTCATCCATGTCGATCTGTACGTTTTCGCGCGTAAACTGCAGTGTCAGTGAACTCATATCTTATTATATTTTACCCTGGGGAGTCTTTTACTGTGTAACCGCATCCCCAAGGGTAAGATGAAACCTGAGATAAACCGAACCCAAGCCATTAACCCTTGGGAAGGCCCCAAACCCAAGGTGTGTGTAACCACAACTCAATAGAAAAAAACGCAAAGTTCATGCTATTTTGCTCTGCCATACCGCTCATATTAACACACAAACTTTCCTGTCCCATTTAACTTTCTTATAACCTCTCCATTAGTAAAATACACCGTGAAATTCTCAAACTACGTTTCCCAAGAAAACGCATTTAACCTATTTTTACCCTTTTAAAGTAGCTATAATGGCTTTACGACAAATGATTGAAACTGATAGGTAACGTGAGATATCGAAATTTAAGAAGAACTAATACCTTTGCGGTAACGTAATGTGAGATATGACAAGTTCATCACAAGTTCTGACATCCCAATACCCTAGGGAAATTAACAATAGGTCCGGGGGTGCTCCCCAAACATTTTAGTGGCAGTATGTGACGCCCTTCTTGAAATCCTAACCGCTTTAACCAACCATATCCTCAATGCCCTAATATAGCTTCTATAAAGAAGGAACAAGAAACCCCCCCGGACAAAAGTCCACAAAATTTTGTTAACAACTTTTGTCCCTTTTTTAGTACTCGACTTCGAAATCTCGCTTAATGCGCAAGCGCATTAACGAGATAAAAAGGCCACCCTAATGGTCGTTTTTGGCTTAAAGCATTGCAGGAGTCAGTCAGGGTGATACTGATACATACTGGTGATGGGAAGTTACAAGAACTTCATGTTGGCTATGATGCTAGAAGAGCTGAGGCATGCATACCCGAGAATGATGTTGTGAGAGATGAATTGGAACGAAATTAATTGACAGCTTACACAGTAACCAAACATTCTTGGCTTTGGTGTCCGAAGAACACCGGAACAAGAAACTGAAATAATTATGTAGCTTTTCTTTTGCCCTTCTCGATTTTGCCTTCTTCTTTGCCACTTGTCTTTGTGTAAGAGCAGGAAAAAAGAGTACGTTACTTTCTTATTTTCGTGATTAGGGAAAATGAAATTTTCATATCAGTGATCTGTGATTTGTTAGTTTTTCTGCCCATGAACCATTCCAGAGACCCCCCTGTACGACCCTCTTTGTTAGATGAGCCACTTGTCTGGTGCAGTATCAATCAGCAACTATGGCTACAGATGTTTACCGTGGCCTCTTCTGTGTTGAAAGAGGAATATTCTGTTTGAAAGGGAACCCACATTAATGTCAAGACTGCAAGCATTGCTTAGTACTAACTAACCATTACTACTTTTTAAAATTTACGTTTTTTGTGTGGGCTTAACAGGTTTCACTATTTAAGAGTAAGAGTGGCTGCTATTCATAAGCATCGACCACTCCTTGATATTGCTGAAACTGTAAATGAAGGAGAAATTTCAGAGAAAATGTTGCAGCATTTTCACTATGGAAAAGCTCTTAAGACTTTCTCAGCAAACAGCAACTGATGGCGACTAGGAGTCCCCTAACACTAACACGACTTATGAATGTACCTGCATATTCTTCAACAAGTAGACTAAATACCTTAAAGGGACCAGAAATTATGAGCCCTTAGTTCAATGCACGGATTTGCGTGCAGATAATTCTATTAGAAAGACCGCGGTGGAAAAAACGACAACGATTCTCACCATTATCACGAGAAATAGTAGCTGTTGAAGCATGTTACCACAGGACATGTTACAGGAGTTATACTAGACCGCAAGAAAGCCATACTGCGATGTCTGTGGGCAGTGGTGAATCTTCGGAACATGAGTATGTCTATTTAGAGTCTGACACCAGACACACTGGAAAATGAGAAAGTAGTCAAGTTGTCTGAGATGACAGAATTGCTAGTATCGTTTCTTAGCTGTTAGGTGTTAAGGAATTAAGCCATTCACAAAGAAACACATCAGAAGGCATATACAGGCAGAATTCTGTGATGTACTCCGCTTTGAGAATATATTGGACAACACGTGTTTACATAATTCCTGCCAATATGACACCACTACAAGTAGCTAGATATATAATGGCACTTCTGATGAAAAGGCAGGAAAACAATCCAGTCATCAAAGATCACAAATATACAGCGAGCTGCTATTAATAATTGAGAAGCCATTCAAACCAGAGAGCAAGATGTCAGAGCTGAGTGCATTTTTGTACACATTGTTGACTAGCAACAAAGGCTGGTCTGAAGCAGAGTGTCATCCAACAGTACAGCGGTTAATTAAGTCCTTTGCACAAGATATTATGTTTGAAGTGAGTAGGGAAAAGATCAACCCACCCAAACAGGTCCTTCTTCCCTATGTTGAAATCATTCAAATGCTTATTTGTTACAGCCATGGAATCGCGTATTCTCAGCTTGAGGAAATCAACACTGCTCTGGACAACATCCAGCCTTATGTTACTGCCACCCTGGCGTGGGATAACATTGACAGACTTGACAAAACTCTATCAGGTGATGGAACATCACATCGAGTAAACAGAATACTAAAAAACCTAC
Source organism: Cladopsammia gracilis (assembly GCA_022457155.1). Lineage (NCBI taxonomy): Eukaryota > Metazoa > Cnidaria > Anthozoa > Scleractinia > Dendrophylliidae > Cladopsammia > Cladopsammia gracilis. Next base: position 57,851 of record JAJGOT010000230.1, read on the forward strand.
CGTGGATCTTAGTGCGGCTTCATGTAGATACAAAGCAGAAAGTTAGTGGATGCACTGGTTTTAACATTTCTGTATGCAATGAACTTGAAGTCTGTCAAGACAATGTTGGGTATCTCCCCATGATCAATGCACCTTTTTTTTTTTTTAGTTTCATTATTTTCTACAAGATAGTTACTTACAGAAATATTGTATAATAGTCTTATTAGTAGGTTACAAAGATACTTACGGCATAGTTACACAAAATTAGTTACACCTACTTGAGTTACACTATATGAGTTACACCTAATTAAGTTACATAACTGTTACATCACAGTTGCACTTACAGCTACAATACTTTTTTTAACAAATACCTTTCAATCAAAATTTTAAATAACATTTATTTTTTAGAGTGCCCGTCTAAATAGATCTTTAGATTCGAATGCTCCCATGAACGAAAGCAAGGAAATAGAGTTATTTAAGAATTAATTTGCGATTTGGCTTTGCTTTTCTCGATGGATAATTTGCTCTTTAGAAAGACAAGGAAAGCTTCAAAGTAATAGAGATCTTTCTCTCTAGAAGCGTAGTAAATGTAATATTTGGCGATTATTAAGCAGAGGTTTAAACCCAGGTATTTCCTGAAGTTATTTGTGTAGCCGTAAATGATAATATGCTCATTTAAAACGATAAAATCGTCATTCTTTACATTCCACCAGTTGCAGAAAGTTTTCCAAAAGACTTGAACGTCTGGGCATAGAACAAAAAGATGTTTTAAAGTCTGTTTTTCATCACAAAGATGACAATTGTCATATTGAATTATCTTATCTCTGAATAGAGTTGCATTAGTTGGCAAGATGTGGTGTATAATTTTGAATTGGAATATAGCGAGTCTAATATCCTTTGTCACTCTAAAAGGAATACTGTAAATGGTTTGTATCGTTTGCCTATTAAAATTGCTTGTATCATTCTTTGTTCTGCTGTAGGGGGTACGAATTTCTGTTCAATTAGAAATTTAGCAGCCAATTAACATGAAAGCACGTTTAACGGAATTTTATCCACATCAGTCTCCACATTATTGTTATTATTGCTATGGGTACCGTTTAAGTTGGGTTGCTTCAAAAGGCGGATCTAGTTTTTGGGAATAGCGTTACATAGGCCATAATATGTCATGAAATTGGTTTTGACTCGGAATGTGCGGCAAAAATCATTAAGAGTGAAAAAGTCGTTATCATAAAAAATATCTTTGATCCTGATCACTCCTGCATTGTACCAATTTTTATAATAGACTGAGTATCCATTGATTTTAATAAACCGGTTGTTCCACAGGATTTCGTTTAACACCTGTTCTTTATTTTCAGGAGTTTGTTGGTTTATCATCTGCCAGATACTATAAAATTGTATAGGAAGTTCTAATTTAAGGGATTTTAGGTCATAATTGCACTTAAAAAGAAAAATCCCACCTACCCGCTTTAAAAAAGCAAGGGGTATGTGGCTCCAACTCGCATCATTGCTGCTTTCATACAACCTTTTTATCCAGGTTACCTTCAAGGCATTATTAATTATTTCAAAATCCGGCATATCTAAACCTCCTTTTATTTTTGGACCAATCATTGTATTGTGTTTGATTTTAGGAAGGGTATTCCAAACAAATTGTGATATAGCAGACTTAACTGTGGATATAAATTCCGGTGGGAAGGAGAGTACGGATGTGTTGTAGACAAGCTTGGAGAGAGCGAGGCTTTTGAGAATGATTATACGGCCGTGGAGAGTAAGATTTCTTGTTTTCCAAAGATTTAAGATATTCTTCATCGAATTTAGCTTTTCTTCAAAATTCTTTTTGAAGACGGTAACCTCATCATAAGAGAAATAAATTCCCAGGGCGTATATCGGCTCTGAAGGCCAAGCTATATCAAAAGGAGTTGATGTGTTATGCCTGCAGGATCCAAGCCACATCCCTTCGGTTTTTGACTTATTTATTTCCAGGCCCGACGTCTCTTGGAATGCACGTAGCACTTTAAACAAATTTCTTGCCGACAATGCATCGGCAACGAAAGCTGTAGTATCATCGGCGTATTGAGATACTTTATATTCTTTGTTATAGATTTGTATCCCTTTAATATTCTTATCATTTCTGATTGCATGTGCTAGAATTTCTGCGCAGAGAACAAAGAGGATACCGGATAATGGGCAACCTTGTCTAACTCCCCTTTGAAGTGAAAAAAATTCCGAGGCGTACCTGTTGTTGATGACACAGCTGGTGATATTCGTGTAAAGTACATTTATCAATTTTCGAATTTGTGGGCCAAAATTAAATCCTTCTAATACCTTGGCTAAAAAATCCCAATTTACCGAATCAAAGGCTTTCTTGAAATCGACGAAGATTGCCATACCGGGTTGGTTTTCCAGTGAAGTTATTTTCATTATATCTTGTATTAATCTGATATTTTGTCCAATGTATCTACCCTTCACGTATCCAGTTTGGTCTCCGTGTATAAGTTGGGGAAGAACATTGCTAATTCTACTTGCAATGGTCTTAGATAATATTTTATAGTCAATATGTAATAAGGATATTGGCCTCCAGTTTTCTAAGTACAACTTGTTTTTTTGGCACAACTTTGATCATTCCTTGCCGTTGTGTAATGTTAAGTTGTCCGTGGGTTAAAGCGTGGTTAAAGCTTTGAACCATTTCTTCTCCTAGTATAGGCCAGAAGAGTAAATAAAATTCAACGGTGAATCCATCACTGCCTGGACATTTGTCTTTGGCGCATATTTTAAGAGTTTCGAAACATTCTTGGTTTGTGAGTGGTCTATCAAGCACCTCCAGCTCAATATTGTTTAGTTTAGGGAGGCTTGGATTTTCAAAAAATACCTTGTCATTTAAGCTGTTGCGGGGTACTGCCGTATACAAGTTTTTGTAAAACAGTTTTTGACAGTTCAAAATTTCGTTTGAATCTGTTATTTCATGTCCATCTTGTGACTTGAGTTTAGAAATGAAGGTTTTAGAGGTTTGACGTTCCTCTAAGTTTAGGAAATACTTCGTATTCTTTTCGCCTTGCTCGTGCCACCTTGTTCTACTTCTTATAATGGCGCCGTTGGTTCTGTACTCAGCGATCTTGTTAAATTCTGTCCTAAGGCTGTACAGTTTAGTAATATTCTCTTTTGACCTGTTTGTCGCGAGTACTTTCATTAAGGCGTCAATTTGATTAGAAAGTTCTTTCTCTCTGTTTCTACGCTTTCTATTTTTTCTTTTTGAGTATTGCACACAAAAGCCTCTTATTTCCATTTTTATCATATCCCAGTAAAGGCCTTTGTCAGTGAGATAATTGTGTTTCTTTTTAAAAACAGGAATAGTGCTCTGAAGTTGTTCTATAAAGGTGTTATCGTCAAGAAGTGATTTGTTAAATTTCCAAAAACCGGGTCCTCTTTTTGCGTAACCCTCGGACTGCAGTGTTAAAGTTATTGCAGAATGGTCTGATAGTGTTGATGCTTTTATCTCCGTGTTTAAGACGATATGTGAAAGCTCCTTAGAGATTAACCAATAGTCTAATCTACATTGTACTTTTAGCGCTTTGTCCCGCCATGTGAATTGCACTTGATCAGAGTGCAGACACCTCCAAATGTCCTGCAGTTTAAACGAGTCGCGTAATTTAGTAATTTCGCTAATTACATTGTTTTTCCTTTCTATGGCCGCGCCACCTATTTTGTCACGAGGTGTAAAGCCCGGTTTCCATACGATCGCTGCGATCGCTGAAAAAAATAGTTCAGTGATCGCAGCGATTGATGGTTTCCATATGATCGCTGCGATCGCTACGATCACTGAGAAAGTGAATGAAGATCGAGGGGACCTGGGTCTGACAAAATCGTTCGCGCCATTCTTGAAATTCAACATGGCGGCTGTGAATCGTCGACTCCTACTTGAAGCTTGTTTTTTTTTACTTATGGGTGTTTTTCAACGTAGAAGACGACGGGAAAGACAGAACCCATAGATTTTGGGTTCGAGAGATCTTCAAGAAGAGGGAAGAACTTGGAGCTTATCACACGCTCGTGCGAGAGCTCCAATTCAATGACCGAGAATTTTTCTACAGGTGAGAAAACAGGGATTAATTTATTATCATAGCAACAGTGGAATCATTTTGTCATCATTGATCGTGTTTGCAAGGAAATATTATTGTTTATATCCTGACTAAGAACTTGCAGTCTAAAAAGATCTTCTAAAATTGTCTCAAATCTTAGGTACACACGCATGTCTCCTGAGAGATTCCAGCATCTTCTTTCCCTTGTTGGTCCACTGATATCGAAGAAACCATGCAGATCTCGAAAGACGATTTCACCAGAAGAGCGTTTGATGGTTGCACTGAGATACCTTGCCACTGGAGATTCACAACAGTCCCAGTCCTTTTCTTTTTGGATTGGGAGGGCAACCATCTCGCGTATACTGAGGGAAACACTTCAAGCAATTTGGAAAGCCCTTGGAGAAAACTACTTGAAGGCACCATCAACAACCCAGGAGTGGCTTCAAATTTCACAGGAATTTGAAGAAGAATGGAATTTCCCTCACTGTTTGGGAGCCATAGATGGCAAGCATATAATGATGGAATGTCCAAAACATGCAGGATCTGCCTATTTCAATTACAAGAACTTTCACAGCATAGTTCTACTAGCTGTTTGTGATGCCAAGTATTGCTTTTCTTTCATAGACATTGGAGCCTATGGTGGAACAAACGATGCCAGTGTGCTGGCAAACTCAGTATACGGAAAAAATTTTGATGAAAATCCCACCACTCTAAATCTCCCCAGTCCAGCTACTGTCGGGAACAAAACTTTGCCCTATGTGTTGGTGGGGGATGACATTTTCCCTCTCAAGCCATGGCTAATGAAGCCCTACCCTGGAAAGAGTCTGAGTGAAGCTCAAAGAGTTTATAACTATAGACTTTCAAGAGCCAGACGCACAATTGAAAATGCATTTGGAATACTCACAGCCAAATGGAGGGTTTTCAGAAGACCAATTAGAGCAAGCATTGACTTGGTTGGAAAAATTGTTCAAGCAGCTGTGTGTCTTCACAACTACTTACGGTTAACTGAGAATGCAACCTACATTCCAGCAGGTTTTGTTGATAGTGAAGATAGCTCTGGTAATATTATCCCTGGTAATTGGAGGAATGATGCAAACAGCGAGAGAGGACTCGCCAATCTAAACAGGATTGGAGGGAACCGGTACACATTTGAAGCTGGTAGGTCTAGGGATGATTTCAAAGATTATTTCTATGGTCCTGAAGGTCAAGTACCATGGCAGTTAAATCATGTCAGAGATTGTGGTCTGGTGCATCTATAACTTGTTTGTCCACAAACTGTATCCTATACAGAACAGGTGGAACAGTCTTTTTCTTACAAATGTTGGGAACAACTAAAGTTCTTGCGGATAAGGATGCAACTTATCATTACACAAGATAGTCGTTGTTTAATTTTAATACCTTGTTCATGTTTTATGTCATAACACATGTCAGTTACAACAAGAAACATTTAAACTATTTTCAACATAACTAAAAAATACTTCCTGAAGCATGCCAACAACAACAGTAACTGAAATAATGAATACAGTACTAACCAACATATAAGAACCTAGATTTTTCCAACTTAGCCCAAATAGGTTCTTATAGAAATGGTATTTAGTGGGATTTAAGGCTACTTAGGTTCTTAAATAGGTTCTTAATTTGATAAGGGCACTAGCAATCAGCACAGATAACTACTACAGGGCATATGTGATATGGAAAGCCATTGATGCATGACATAGATGCAAGGAAGTTTCAATGTGTTTCAAAAACTGTGACTTCGAAAATGAGAGAGACACATGTAACTGTATTCTTAATACAATATGCACTGTGTAATCCAGTATTGGCACAGACATGATATGGTTTTCATTTTAGTTCATTCTTTGAATCTTACTGACTTAAACTAGACGTAATATTTTTTTCTGTATTTTCATCTTTGCCTTCATTTTTGTGAAATAAGAACCTATTAAAAATTTTAGGCGTAATAGGTTGTTATAAAAAGGGGGTTTTTAGCCTAACAGGTTCTTACATTTTAGGTTCTTATACGTGGGTTTTTACTGTACACTGCATATGAAATTGCAGGAAGAAGAATAAAATGTAAGGAAGATCATCACAGTTATATATGCAACTTTTGCAGCTGCAAAAAGAACCCCCAAAAATTCCAGGCTTATACAGGATCCCGTACAAGCCTGCATTTTTTCAAGCTTCTTTTCAACAACAGTAACTGGCACTTAAAAAATAACAATAATTTGAACTTTTCTGAATTGATATTTTTACCAAAACATGGAATTTTATAAAACGTTTTCAGATGTGGTAATATGTACACCAAATTGAAGAAATGTTGTCGGGTGAAAAGCATAAACCATGAACGATGCGAGCCAAAGGCTTACTGGGAAGTTGGGTAAATTAATCTTCGTTTGTGACAGAATACACATAATATTAACACACGATGCATAAATCATGTTCTAAAATGTCTCAAAAAAGAAAAGATCTTGATTATCAAGAAATGCAATATTACTATGTTTACCAATGCTGCCTACACAGAATCCCATTCGGTCTCATCGTTCATGGCTTATGCCTTTCACGGGTCAATGTTTCTTCAATTAGGTGTATACATATTGTAAAGACAAAAAAAATAAATAATTGCCATAATCATTTTAGTATGACCATTGCAATTTTCCGAAGTGTTTATGATTGGTTTAGTAAACCACATCTAATAAAAAAAATGACTTGCCATTTCAATTGTCGTCTGACTATTTTGTCAGTCTCCATTCAAGATATCTCAGTATCAATCCTCATGGAAAAACTTAGCAGCATGTTTTTTTTTACAGTGACAGATAGGAAGGGTGATCATTACATGTATAGTTAGATGGTACAGATGGCATGTGGTGTTGAACATAGCTATGCATAAGTTCAGGATCATGAGCGAGAGAGTTTGCATTGTGTTGTGACCCACGATTTGGGGTTTGTCCATAAATTGTCATATCTGTGTAACCCATCCCAGGAACACTGGGTGTTTGCAGCTCTCCCTGGAACTCTACGTGAAATAGCATTTGCTCAATTTGAAGCCTAACCCGATACTTTTTCATGGCAGGAAGTCTCTTCATTCGATGGGCTAGACCTCTACAAAATAAATAATCTTCATCATTTTCCTCCTCCTCAGGTCTTCTTCTCTTAGGCTCTGGCTCTGTATCGTTGATTTTCTCCACTATAGAGCTTGCAGTTTTTATCAGAATAAGATCTAAATCCTCCTTAGAATTCTTTTTTTCCACTGCACTCCACGGTCGGGTTGATTTCTTCCTACTGGTTGGTGTGGTATTTGGCTGACTGCTAGCCTTAGACTTTTTTGTCACCCTTGCCCAGGATGTTTCGTTGGGACTTGCTTTCTCTGAATTGTCGCCATTCACTGATGAAAAGTCACTGCATACAGTACTTTCCCCGTCGCTTTCTTCGTTCCGTTCCATGGGCTCATCACCATGAATACTGGCGGTCCTTTCATCTTCTTCGCCCTCACTTTCTCCTTCCTCAACCACAGGAGAGCTTGCTTGCTTCCTTACATTGCTGATGCTAGGGCGGTGGCTCATGTGAGTTGACAGCCAATCTAAATTTAAGAATTCTCTGGGAACTGGCACCGCTTCTCTTCCGGAACCAGATGGCACGGATTTCTTTTTCTTCAAGAATCTCCCGTAGGCTGTCCTCGTGTTTTTGAATTTCTTCTCTGCCTCATCAGGACTTAAGTCAAATTTCTCTCCAATTGCTTTCCAGCAGTTGATTTTCTTGTTCCTGTCTTTATATTCCTTTGAAAATTTGTTGTAAATGCAGTCGTACTTTTGGACCTCTTCCATAATTAGGGCCAAATCAAGTGACCCTTTCTCAGCGTTTGTGTTGTTTGTGTTGGCAGCCATCTTGAAATGGGTGAGCGTACGCAGTGCATCCTGCTATTTTTGCTGTCACTGCGATCGCTGCGATCGCTGTGATCGCTGGAGAGTGGTTTCCATATGATCGCTACAATCGCTACGATCGCTGAGATAGAATCACAGCGATCGCAGCGACAACGATCACTGCGATTGCTGTGATCGCTACGATCGCTGGAGAGTGGTTTCCATATGATCGCTACGATCGCTGAACTTTTTTTCCAGCGATCGTAGCGATCGTAGCGATCATATGGAAACCGGGCTTTAGCGCACAATTGAAGTCACCTCCGATTATAAAGCTGTTGTTCGGACGCTTTTTAATGACATCAATAATATTTGAAAAAAACACTTTTTGATCGCAGTTATTGTTGGGACTATAGATGTTACACAATTGGAAAGAAAAGTCATGAATGGTTGCCTGAAGAAGCAAATAACGTCCATTTTTGTCCATTTCGATGTCGTCAGCGAAGGCATCCAATTTAGGTTTAAAAAGTATCATGACACCTCTCGAGTGATTTGTGCCGTGGCTAAAGTAGACTTTGCCGCCCCATTCAGATTTCCATATGTTTTCTATATTTTTTGTTGAGTAGGTTTCCTGGAGGAATATTATATCAAACTTATTGTTATGCAGCCACCTGAAGAGTTGTCTTCGTTTACGTGTTTGGTTTAGACCTCTGACATTTAACGAACAAAAAGCTTTAAAAGGTGTCGTCATTTCTTATTCGAAGAGTCGTTTTGCATACCGGTATTTGCAAAGGGTAAATATAGATTAGTGTTTTTAGATAACTCCGAAGATTTTTTTGTGAAATAGAATTTTTTTTCACTAAAATATATATTTTGGAGAGAACACAGAACATCATTCTGAAAAATTAGAAGAAATTGAGCGTTATGGTAAATATTGTGGAATACAAGAACGAAAGCAAAGCATTTTTGTAAATAAAACAGATTCGAATTAAAATAGCACATAAGAGTAAAGTATTCGTAGTTGCGATTGCGTATTATTAATCGTACACACACACACACACACACACAGTGAAGAACATACAGCTAAATAATAAGTCAAATTGGGATAAAGCATGCTGAGGAAAGAAAGGAAAAACATCAGACAGGAAAACATTCTTATCTAAATAATGTCAAAGTAGAAACTAAACCTCAAATCGGCCGAGTCTTCCTTCAGCGACAGAAACTTTAGGTGGAAATGTTAAATGCTATTTAGGTCTTCTATAGAGGAAATAAGAAATCGGTCTCCAGTTGGCGAAGCTTTAGCGTAGATCTTCCCGTCTAGTGTCCAGACGCTTGTTAGTGATTTATTTTTCTTTCGATTATTCGCTTCCTTCAGTACTTCTCTCCTGTAAGATGTTAGATTTTCATTGATGTAAATCCGGTCTTGGTTAGATTCCATGGCTAGTGCATATGAAGGGAATATATCTGTAATTTTGACACTACGAAGTTTGGTACGCTCTTTGAATAACTTTGACCTCATCTTGTGACTACAGAATTTAGCCATGATCGGCCTCTTACCTTCTTTTCCTTTAAGTTTATGCGATATTTCGATGTCATCAGGCTCTAAGTTTACATGGAGGGCGTTCGCAACTTTAATAACCGCAGCTTCCGTGTCGGAGTAAGCGTTTTCAGGTATTCCGTGTATTTCCAAAGAGTTCTTTCGGGTATACTGCTCAAGGTTATCAAATGCACACCAAGCTTTAAAAGATTCCTCCTTTTCCTGTTCGAGATCTTGCTTAATAGACTGGAGCTCATTTCTGGTTTTGGTTAATTCTTCAGTTAACGATGTGTTTGCTTTAGTTGTATTCTTCAGGGAGTCTTTAATTCCTTGGAGTTCATTCTCGTTAAATGACATTGAGTTCTTCAAAGCCTCTAATTCCTTCTTTAGGTTTCGGTTCTCCTTTTTAATATCCGCTATTGTAGCTTGTATATTGATAAGAATATGTTTGATTTCTAGAAGAGAAGGTTCTTTTTCAGCCAGCGAGCTGTTTCCTTCGTCCGACTCCGCCATATTGGATTTTTTGGCTAGACTGGTTTCTTCTTCAAAGGAGCCTCTATCTCCACGTTTGTTCTTCCTAGACATTTGTTTCTGTAAAGGGATCTTATTCCATTGTTTTGAACAAAGCTTGACCAATTTTTAAACAATTTTGAGGCGAAGGAGGGCCAAAGACCTCTCAGTCAGAAAACATGTGGCCGCTTCCGACGAGGCCGCGCATACCTCCACCATCAATGCACCTGCTACCAACATATTAACTGTCCATGAAATTTTGGTGTGCTTGCTGAAGATCAAGGACATGCTACAACTGAAGAGCATAGTGATTGTCTTTGATCAGGCCCTCTATGCCAAGGCAACCGAGATTGTTTGTAAGCAAACTGATAAGTTTAATTCTGTTGGGTTCAGAATGGGTGCATTCCACACAATAGGCACTCTGTTATCTATAATTGGAAAGCAATTCCAAGACGCGGGTTTAAGGGACATCTGTATTGAGTCTGGTGTGATCTCCCAGGGATCGGTGCCTGGGGTTCTTGATGGGCGCAGATACAACCGTGCCATCAGATTCCATAAACTGATGTATGAAGCACTCCAGAGCCTTGCTTGGGAAGGTTTCCAGACATGGCTAGAAGGATCCCTTGAGATCATCAAGAGAGGGAGACTGGGAGCTGCACCTATCAGCCATTAGACAAATGATTGCTTGGTGCTTTGCATATGATAACCTAAACTATGCTCGGTACCTGTCTGCATATCTCTCTGAGATGTCTCACCTCGAAGAAGACCACACAGAAGCTTTGGAATATCTTAAGTCTGGAGGATTCTCTGTCCAGTAGGGAACGAAAACCACTTTGGATGAATTCCCATTCACCAAACATGTGAAGAGACTGTCAATAAGGACACACCGACCACAGAGGGAACCAAGGGGTTCAACCTCAAAGCTGGAGCGATCAGTAGGTACTATCTGGTTGCTGAATACCACAGTATGTCTTTGAAGCAGACGAAGGACATGCTAGATTTGAACAAATCGAGTACCATAAATGATCTAATAAACGCCCCCGATCTAATTAACGCCCTCCTAAGCTGACAAGTTTGTATGGAACGCCCCTGCCTAATAAACAACCCCCTTCCCTGAAAACTGGGCAATATGCAGCTCTTACAAGGTCTTCCCTGATTTGCTGAGAAAACAATAGAACAAACAACACAACAATGGACCCTAGCCCTGAAAACAATAGAGCTGCGTGATATACTGGTCCAATGAAATTAGAGGTTGTTGACAGCCGCATGGTATCTGCTGAAAACTAGAAACAGATGTACAATATAATCAATCAATTTAGGCTGAAAGGCAACCACAAAAAGTTTGCCGAGGTAGCCGATTCCCTGCTAGGTATGGTGCTACATGAAGGCTCGTCCTCAAAGGTCGTCCTCAAAGAGGATAGATGTTGTCTTTGATGTATACAGGGAGAATTAAGAATGCAGAAAGAGAACAGAGGATCTGAACTTGGGCATGAGTTTAGAAACATTCAGCATGAACACAAAGTGCAACAGTGAAGAAAATTCCTCTTGAATCCCAAGAATAAGAAAGCCTTTACAGCATCCGTGGCTAAGGAGTGGAGAAGATAAATACAGGAGAAAGTTGACAGACAAAATGCTGTTTGTGACATGTGAAGCTGAGTGCTACTGAATTTCCTCAGACGCTGCTGAGACATTTGAAGAGCTCCACCTCCACCCAGGAAGAACCTTACACCAGGCTCATTCTCCAATGCTGCTCATGCAGCCAGATCAGGCTACGAGGTCGTGGTTTGGCATCAGAAGATACTGATATTTTCATACTTTGCCTGGAATTCAAGAGCTGCATTCCGACGTCCATTTACGTTAAGTGTGGGATGCAGACAGGAACCAGATATGTGAATATTACCAGTGTGGTGCAAGCTTTAGGAGAATAAGTGTGCAAATGCCTCAACAGTATGCATGCTTTCAAAGGTTAGTTCACACACCGTTAGTGCCTTCGCTGGATGAGCAAAGATTGGAGCCCTTCGACTTGTTAAACAGAACTGTTCCTTTCAAGAAATGTTCAAGCGCTTGGGAATGGATTGGGAACTTCAGGAATTCACATGCCAGGTGTACAGTTGCCGTCCGGTAACAAATAACCTAAATGAGCTCAGGTACAGGCTTTTTTGCGCCAAGGGCAACATAGCCTCAACCCATTTACCCCCATTTGCTGACTGCTTATACAAGCATGCTTCTCGTGCAAACTACCCAGTGGCAATCTGGAAGCGGAGCCTTCAAAGCTGCCCCAAGATCCCCACCACCATTGGCTCTGGCTGGTGTCTTGAAGGCAGTAAGATCACCATTGACTGGATGAGCAGTGAGCCAGCACCTTCTGCCATATCAGAGCTGCTGTCCTGCTCATGCACAAAAACATGCCAACTTCCAACCTGCAGCTGTCTGGCAAATAGCCTCAAGTGCACAGACATGTGTAAGTTAATGAACTGCGAGAATCAATGTGAAGATCCCATTTAGGTGGTTGTCTCAGACGACAGCGATGAAGATGACTACACTTAAGGATTAAAGCTAAGGTTAATAACCCCTTGCTAATTCAAATAATGGCTTATTAACATTAGAAGCCATTAGATTAACACTAAATTTAACTTGTGCTTCCCCCACAAGCACTTTCAAATTTTTAAGAAACTATGACATCACGTTAACGCAAAAATTGTGCATTTTTATGCAAACAATGTATCATCAAAACTTTAATGAGATGCAAGATGTTCACTTGAAGAACTCACTCCACTTTGAATCTTGAATAGATTTTGTTGTTATAGTGACGTGTAAAAAATGAAAGAATGAAGCGAACTTACATATTGAATTTAGCTATGCAGAGGGGATTGGAGATGATTATAAATCCGGGAAACTTAAATGAGCTCCCACCATGTTTGTTCCTCGTTCCTTCAATTGAGTCAAAAATTTCAAGTGTCAAGTGCCCAATTACCTGTATTATGACAATGAACCGTGAAGAGAGGAAGCCATGATCAGTTTTTAAAAAAAGGGTAAAAGAGTTTGCATGGCTCAGGCGATGACTTATTGCTGATTTGTAAGGATTGCACAAAACCTGGAAAGAATAATGCGTACACAAGTGGATGCAAAAAATTCAAACAAATTTTCACAAACAAGGATGACTTAACTGCAGTGAACTTTATTTTCCATGTACAGTACTTGTATATAACAACAAGGAAATATAATGTTGCCTTGATTATTTTACTTAAATTGTTCTATATTCTTACCTCATAAAAACAGCAACCCTTCCATAGTTAATTTTATATTCTGCACATTCGCCCTGAAACGAGTCCTGACTCATCTGTGTTATGTGGGAAAATAAATTACTACTACTTACTAATACTTTAATGGCTGGTGTAAATGTGGCATGACAGATGCACTCAGTTACGAATCTTGTCCATTCGGGCAACATATTTTTATATATCGAACAGTTCATATGTACTTGTCTACAGTTTTTATCAAATTTACCCAGAAACCACAGAGATTTTTCCTCGTGTTGCAGTTGTAAAAAAGGTAGTAATATTCAGTGTAGAAATTTAATTTAAATTCATTGATCTAAATAAACAGAGTAAATTTTTGCAGGATCTTCTATTCATGGATCACTGGAAAACGCATGAAATCCAGGAAATTAGACCCTGCAAAAATTTCATGCCACACAGTACCTAGTGCTATGGTTATGTTCTTTTCAGTTTAATTCATACAAGGTTTATTATTTTTTAAAAATACACTTATACAAGTCAGTGGAACAAAAATATATGGTAAGGGTGGCCATTTAGTACGTTCACTCACCTCTTCAAATAAAAAATGACAAACGAATTGTTTGTCACTTCGGGTTTCAGAACTGAAGAAGCGGAGATTTAAACAATTTCCAAGCAGTGGATGGACTTAAAGGTAAAACAAAATACATTTTTCAATGGGAATTTATGTTGATATCAATCTGTGATTGATTTTTTTGTGTTCTCGCTAGTTTTCGGGAGAATTGTTTATAACACTCGCTCAATTAAATTCAGTTGTTTTGATTTCTTTCATCGGAGACATCTTGGCCTCTTAATGGTTCGCGTTTTGCTTTTAACATAAACGTATGGAGCTTTGAATAAAATTTTTCGAAAGAAGATTGTGTTGTCCATTTTTATGTGTTTCTTCATTCATTACATAGGTTGAAAAGCGATTTTATGTAAACAAAACAAAACAAGACTTGGATACTTCACACGCGTGGACTTATGCAAATATGTTTGTGTATTTTTTGCAATTTTGATTTCCAAATCAGTTTCTCGGACAATTTTTATAAGCAGCAGGTGTATTTTATTTGGAAATTAGTCGTACTAATTATTCTAGACGGAGAAAAAGTTGTTTTTGTGAACTTTTGTACGGTCTAAATGTACTGTGCAAACGGTCACGTAAGTCTGTTTTTGAGAATTGCTAAAATTAAAAGATAGGCTCGGTCGTCAATTTTATTCTTGTGCTTCCGACCTTTCACCTCAGTGAAGTTTATCATCGGCTTTCTGTTCAAAGAGCGACGCTGTTAGGTTCAGGCTATCTATATATATTATTCTTTGTCTTCAATTCTTTTTTTGTTCCTTTTGTTAGGAAAACAGATTTGCAAAATGTAAGGACTGCACGGAGTATAAGTGGGAGCTACACAACAATAAACTTCTAGATGCACGCCTGAATTTAGTAATGTAAGAGGTTTTACACGAAAAAAAAATGAAAATCAAGAATAATGGCGCCACCTGCCACTTGGTCATTATGGAATCGTGTCCATTGAAAAATGTGGGGTACCCATGATGTTTCGCACGCTGACAAAAGATACCGCTTCTTGCGGTTTCTTTTGTAATGTCTTGAAGTTATCCTGGGTGTTTCATGCATTGTTTCTGCAAGACAATAGAAATGGAAAGATGCAAACGGCATTGTTACCGCTAGACAACAAAAACACTTGCTAAAAGTAATATGTTACGCATACGCATTACCAAAACCGGTAAGTTACGGCAAGACAACAAAAACACTTGCTAAAAGTAATATGTTATGCATACGCATTACCAAAACCGGTAAGTCCCGAATTGATGTATTTCTACTTAGCAGATAAATAATAATTTCAAATCCTGTGTAGGAAAACATTTTAAATTTTCATGGGCCATGCCAATAAAGGGAATGCATTGTGTTAAAGGTTTTGAATTTCACTTGACTTTGTTTTTGTTGGTATGCAAATGTATTACAACCCGACAAAACTAAAACAATCTCACACGTGAAAGTCTTGCATGCTATTTTACTCTTCGTATTCCTTTCTTGTCATTAACTTGAAAAAAATAATGACGTTTTGAGAAGCAGATACACCATGTATATTCGTTACACGGTACATTTCAAATCAGAGGTTTAAGTTTCGCTTCATTAGTCGCGTATGCAAATAATTCTGAACTCACAGGAAACAAAAATAATTGCGATGGATTGGTTAAATTCTTGTTACTAAGTACTGGTATAAAGATTTCAATGGTATTATTATTCTTGACGGAGTTTCAATGAAGATATTTTATTCAGTCTCTAAATACCTTACCCAAATACTGTTTAAGTTTTCGATGCATAAACGACACTAGTCTATGTGTTCTAATTGATCAATTTTTGGCATTAAAATATCCTTTGCAAGACAATATAATGTATTTCTGTTTAATAGAAATTTCAAGGAAAGCAAGGGCTTGTAGTGCAATGTAGTGCAAATCGCATGTGATGTAATCACATCAATAGACTTGACTGAATTATCAAAGAGAGACCCATTGTTCTTCTGTTGTCTGCTGAATAATAGATGTGTTGCACCTATTTTCAACTAGAAATAATACCTATACACGGGAACATTTCATTGAAAGCAAAATTTGCATCTCTGATCGACGTGTTTCAATAGGCACAACTCCGTAATGCTGTCTGCTTGAAGTCGCTTCCTACGTTTTCCTTTAAAGTTTCATCAGAATAATAAAATAACAGAACGAATCCTAAAAGTTATGAATCCTTTCATTTTGGTTTATTTAGGAAACAGAGAAAATTATCATCACCAGTACAAAGCAACGTGGCACCGTGAGAAGTACGTACGTCACAGTAATCCTTGATGGAATGGACAACAGCAACACACCTTCCACATGAAAGGAGAGTTTCTAAGGAGCACACAAATGTTTCAAGGCTGAAGTTGCATCTCGTTGGAGCAAAATTACAGTGACCTGTCCATTCACAGAAAAGAAATATTTACCCCTTTTAGATGTGTTTGAATGGCCACACGATCCCAACATGACTGCAAACGCTCTTATCTGCATCCTTGATAGGTGGAATCACCTTCATGGTCTAGCCCCAGTGTTGTATCTCCAGCTCAATAACTGCATAAGAGAAAGCAAGAACATCCTTATCCTTTGTTTCCTTGCATTATTGGTGGACTTGGACATATTTGAAAAGGTATGCTTATTGCTAAGAAAAAGTGGTTGTGTAGAATAATGTTCATGTACGCATGGTTCACAAATAGTAAAATACATAAGTTAAAAATGAATGATAATTTACATCAAGTATGAACTCTTCTTTTCAGATCAGTTGTGACTTCCTCCCAGTTGGGCACACTCATGAGGATATTGATGCTTTTTTGGTGTTTTGGCACAGTTTATTCGAATGAGAGATGCATATGACATTCAAGGTACAATAATTGAAAATTTAAGTTGTTTTTTATTGAAGAAAAGTAAGGAAGTAAATGCGAGCATCATAAGGCAATGTACTAAGTTAAACTAATAACATCAACTGAAGTAGTGAATGCTACAGCTAAGTTAAATGAATATTTACAATGTAACCAAGTTGGTTCGTCATCTGATAAAAAGGAGTGCTGTTCCACTGTGGATAATTCCAGTGATCTTCAAGTTGCACTAAGTGACGAACACATACATAGCATCTCAGCATCTTCAAAATCAATGAAGGAACTATGTTCTTACATCCAGCAAGCTGGTCAGTTTGGCCGCTTTCATCCAAACAGTAACATTTGTCAAAAGTACCCTGACATTACTTCATTCCTATAGTATCCATCAAGTGTTAATTTCTCTCAATGTAAACTGTTTTTTTCTTGCCATAGCTTATGCATTGGGGCATGTAATACCAAATCAGCCAGATTCAAAGGACATTTTCCAGCACTTTGATTCATTGGGATTAGCGGGTTCAGTGTGGGGGAAGGTTTTTGTGCTAAACTGAGAAAAGTTAATGTTTGAATGGTGGATGGCACATTCGGACTTGTACCAGCACTTCCTTGCTGAAGAACAGATATTTGAATGGGAGGCAAAGTTGTTTTTAAACAATGGACACTCTTCAACATACTTAGGCAATGTCATTCCTTTGGCCGTGGCCAATGCATTGAAACTTCCTATTGTTGTTTTCACACAGAAAATTTGCCAGTTTTGCCCATCACAACAAGAGAAACAATTGAATGCATGCCAATATTTGCTGCATTTGATCAATCTGGTCCAGGCCATTATGACAACATTCTCTCAGTTTCAACAATTATCAATGATGCGGAAAAGATGAGAAATTACACAGCACCATACCCACTACAAATTCTCGGCCAGCTTGTGCTGTGGTAAATTCTTTAAGAGAAGTGTCTCAAATGATTGTTTTTCAGTCTTTGGAAAACAGAGGTGATTCCACTGTTATACATGCTGCCAAACAAGTGGCCCACTGTTATTACTTATTAGTCTCTATGATAGAAACAGACTGATCCCAATCAGGTTCCAGCCACACACACCTCCGATTCCAAAACATGTCAACCAGCCTATTCTTACACTCTTCAACCAGCCGATTCCAACACAGCCCAACCCACATGTTCGAATGCAGTCCACCTTATCTCTTCAAACATTATCTTGTCAGCCACCAATGTTGCATCCTCCAACATAGGAAATGTTTCAACGATATGGCCTTTCACATCCATCTTGTTCACACATTCCAAGAAAAGGTGGATAGTCTACAACAAGTTAAGCACATGTGGGAACATGGTGCACCAGGTTGTCCACCTTTAAGAGATTGGACAGTTATGATGCGAAACTACAAAGGCATAAAAGGTTTTAATTCATCAATATATTGCCAACGTAACTATTTGCAATCTTTTTCAAAGGCACAATTTAAATATTGATACTGTGTTTTTTTTATTTAATGAAAATAAGCCAGCTAAGCTTTAAAAACTCTTAATAGCAAACAGAAGTAGTGTTAATTTCACTATTCTGACTCATTTTAATAATAAAATTGAAATAAGTAGTAACATTTTAATAATAGAATTGAAGTGGAAAACTCTTGCAAGACGTAGGGCCGAGCATAGGGCAATTTTTATTTATAAATGTTTAAATAATCTATTTTCACATCGTTTTAATATAGAATTTAATAAAGATAAACATGATTATAATACTAGATGTAAAAACAATATCCGTAACAGTGCATCTAGTAGGAACTGGGGGCATTGGACCTTGACAAATTTTGCCTCAAACGATTGGAATAAATTAGACCTCTCAATCAGACAAACCCCATCATTAGCTAGTTTTAAAAGAGCGGTAAGAAATGTAAATAGTTTTTAGTCTAATTTTTATTTATTAACTGAACTCTTAACCCTTTCAATTCCAGGGTGAAGTCTTTTAATGTGGACAATCAGTCAGAACAATTAAAACAATGTTTTTTGTGGTAATGTTTTAATTTTATTTTTTTAATGTACTGTATTATTTTTCTCGCTTGCTAGAGGCCTTATCAGCCTCATCAACCCGAGATGAAATAAAGTCTATCTATCTTTGTACTGCTCGTTTTTCCACAAAATAAAACATATTTTTCTTGAATTTTGATTTTGGGCACTCTTGGGAATGAAAGTATTAAGTCTTTGGTATCCTAAACATTTGCTAGAACATTGATTCCTTTCTGTTAACCAAAAATGTTAAGGCAATATCAGG
Source organism: Cladopsammia gracilis (assembly GCA_022457155.1). Lineage (NCBI taxonomy): Eukaryota > Metazoa > Cnidaria > Anthozoa > Scleractinia > Dendrophylliidae > Cladopsammia > Cladopsammia gracilis. The sequence goes on from JAJGOT010000230.1 coordinate 76,773, forward strand.
TTTTAAATTGACTGATCAGTTTACATCCTTCAGTTCAAGTCCTACGTTTTTACCTTAAAATAATACAAAATTTTTCTTCTGTTTATTATGTATTACCTATAGTAAAGATATTACACTTGAAGATGATGAAATTAGCCTAAAGGACATCAAGCAAACCCTTGACACTATACAGAAAACACTTGCAAAACAAAAATGAAGTTATGTTATTGAAAGCTTCTTCAAGGGCCAATAACTGTCAATTGGAGGTCCTCCAAGGGAAGGTGACAAAACTGACTGAAAAAAAATTGTCACTTAGAAATGAACTAAATCAATCTCTTTATGAAGACAAGGATGATTTGTGGGACAGCTTAGATAGCCTTGAAATGTATTCCAGAAAGAATTTGTTCAAAATTCACAGCGTACCAAGAGAAGCTTGTCCATCAACAGACGTAGTACTCGAAATAGCAGACACTCTAGAAGTTGATATAGATCCACATTCCACTGAAATTTCGGGCCAGACTTTACAAATAAAGTTCAAATTTGTGATACTGCAGTCCACGGTGTTCGATAAGTCAACACTTCATTCACAAAAATCCTTACATTTTTGGCAATTAAAGTTTGTGGTTTACACTGGACAAAAAGTTAGCTCTGATCACCTTTGATCTCCATCAAAGGTTAACAAAGTTGTGTGACACTTTTGATACACATTTTATGCAAGTCACAGGCGATTTTTCGTGTAGTGTTAGCACTATCTACAAGGGCTCTACATGAAAATGGTTAGCTTCATTTGTTCTTACGGTAACACCATACAAATCTTCGGCTCTGTGGGTTTAGCGCTGATCTGTAGTGATTGGGGTTAAGAACTGCCTAAACATCTTAAATTTATTTACAAATACTTCCACTGCCCACTCTTATAATACACGATTCTCCACTTCTAATGGCGGAGTACTCGTCGGGCCAAAGGCCCAGCTGCGCAGCCCCATACTCATAGAACCCATGCCCGTCATTTTTCATGGTCATGGCTAGCAGAATGTTTCGCGGGCCCGCCTCCGTGACATGTGTCGGTCTGTCCGAGTGACACGCAAGGCTAATTTGCGGGCGCGAATGATGCCACATGCGCAGCTACACAGTTGTCAGCTCCGTAAACACCTTAAAAGTTGGATCTTTTGCAGTGTTTAGTGGAGCAGAAAAGTCATTATTTCCCTGAATTTTTTCGCAGTTTGCTACTGAAGACAGGGATACCAAATAAGGGATACTTAGAAGCCGCTTTAGTGGAAAAAGAAGAGCTTTCAGGGATAAAATCTTGCTTTGAGGACCTTCATACGTTTATATCAATCTGGGAGATAGTCTGTTGTTTGTGATCGTCCGGGTGAGTGTAGTTCTGAAAAGAACTGTTGTTGTTGACAATGACTGACGTTTCGACAACCTGAGCGGAAGTCATCTTCAGAGTCATGTGAATTGTGAATGGTCAGTTGATGTTATATACGTCTGGTTATTACTGTCATTGGTCAGTTTACCCGTGATGTTATTGGCTGTAGAGACTCAAGTCAGTGATAGGTGCATTTCAATCCGTGTATTGTTAGTGTAATTTCTGTAGTTGTATTGTTAGTCAAATTTGTCAGTGAGTTCAGTCTATTGTTCGTCTGTTTTGTTGACAAGTCGTTTGTAAGCCGCAGGTAGCTGTTGACATCTGTTCAGTGGTGTCTGTTCTAAGTTAGTAAACCAACTTTCTAGAGTGAGCCGTTTGTAGTAGTCCGTACTGTAGGTAATGCATTTGGCAGAGTCCCAGTCAATTCTGTGATTCGTGCGTAAATGGTGTTCAGCAATGTGATTGTTGATGTCACCATTTTTTGTCAACGCACCAATCACAGAATTGACTGGGACTCTGCTGAATGCGTTACCTACAGTACGGACTACTACAAACGGCTCACTCTAGAAAGTTGGTTTACTAACTTAGAACAGACACCACTGAACAGCTGTCAACAGCTACCTGCGGCTTACAAACGACTTGTCAACAAAACAGACGAACAATAGACTGAACTCACTGACAAATTTGACTAACAATACGACTACAGAAATTACACTAACAATACACAGATCGAAACGCACCTATCACTGACTTGAGTCTCTACAGCCAATAACATCACGGCTAAACTGACCAATGACAGTTATAACCAGACGTATATAAGATGAACTGACCATTCACAATTCACATGACTCTGAAGATGACTTCCGCTCAGGTTGTCGAAACGTCAGTCATTGTCAACAACAACAGTTCTTTTCAGAACTACACTCACCCGGACGATCACAAACAACAGACTACTGATACTCCTGGGTTCAAACCATTTACAATCCGGGAGATGTTTGTTTTTATTATGGATTTCAGAACCAATGCAGAGATTTAAAGAATTTTCAAGCAAGTGAGGGACTTAAAGGTAAAACAAATTACATTTTTCGATGGGAGTTTATCTTGATATCTGTGATTGACGTTTTGTTTGTGTTCTCATCAGTTTTGGCGAATTGTTTATAAACGTGTAGCTTAAATTCGGTTGTATTAGGGACTGGTCAATAAGTATAGGGGGGTGGGTCGGAGCATTTGGGAAATCAGTGGTTGCAAAACAAGTGACCCACCCCTTCCTCTTGGCTCAAAATTGACTGACCCACCCCTGATCGAAGGTTATATGTCTATCATGAAAGTGAGCATGAGAGTACTGATGATCAAGAGTAGTTCCCAGGTCAAGAAGAGGTAATGACAGAGGAACAAGCTGCCCAAATGCAGGAATATTTGGATTCGTTCTCGTGTTCTTGTTAATAGCAACAGCGCACTGCTTCGTTAAGCCAATGACATTTTGTCATGGATATTCTGTTACTGTTTTGGTACTTTTATATAGTGTACATCTGCGTGAGGTACTCTAATGTTAATGTTGTATACATTTGGTTCAAATATAAGGATTACATGCTCTATGGTGGTTTGAAATTATACCATGTATTATTAAATTACAAAACACAGTGAATTTCTGAGTTATGTCATTTTTATACATGTAAAATCGTAAAATCATTGAATCATAAATATGACGACTCACCCCCTTTGGCTAGCTCAAAATTTAATGGCCCACCCCCCATTTGCTCCGACCCACCCCCCCTGTACTTATTGACCAGTCCCTTAATTTCTTGAATTTCATCGAAGACATGGCTCGGCCTCGATGCGATATAAATGGTATGTGTTTTGCTTTTAAACATAAACTAATGGAGATTTCGAAGATTGTGTTGTCCATTTTTGTGTTTGTTCATTCATTACATAGATTGAAAAGCGATTTTATGTAAACAAAACAAGACTTAGATTTTATACTTGCGTCGCCTTTTGCACTTTTGATTTCCAAATCAGTTTCTCAGGCATTTTTTGACAAGCAACTGTATTTTATTCGGAAAATAGTCGTAATAGTTATTCTAGACAGAGAAATAGTTGTTTTTGTGAACTTTTGTATGGTCTAAATGTACTGTGCAGATGGTCGGGTAATAAGCTTACTGTTTTTGAAAATAGCCCGGTCATCAATCTTAATTTTTGTGCTTCCAACCCTTCATTTAAGTTAAGTTTCATCTTAGTTAAGCTTGTTTAGAGGGTCTTCAGAAGGCAACGCTGTTAGGCCAAGCCTAACTATATATATATGAACTTCTATATGAAAAACACGAGACTTGAAATACAATGAACAGGCTACCATTGTAGACTACATCTACACTCATGCGCTTGGGTAAGAAAGTTTTATGGTTTGTTTTGAACGGGTCACGCGCCCCTTCCCTTCTCAACGAATTTTGCGTGACATACTAAAGAACACGCTAAAACACGTTTTCTGTACTTGCTTTGAATATTTAATTTATTGATTCCCGATCAAATACACACTCGTCTTTTATTTCCCAAACCGTGACTTATTTCCGTTACATATGTTAAGACTACTTTTAAAAGCAAAGAAATCAGCAAATGACCGGGCTATTTTTTTAATTTTAGCGAATCACAATAACAAAATTACGCGACCGTGCACAAAAACTTTTACTTGGTCTAGAATCACAAGTATGACTAATTTTCGAATAAAATACACCAGTTGTATCGAAAATTGCCCTAGAAACTGATTTGGAAATGAAAATTGCAAACATACACAGACATCTTTGCGTATTAGGCGACGCGTGTGAAGTTAGATATTTTGTTTACATAATATATAAGATGTCATTACGATTGAATTTTAACATGTTTTATAAATATTTCTCCAAAACTAACCAGAACGCAAAGAAAAAGTGAATCATAAATTATTTTACGGTATGTCCCTCATCTGTATGAAAATTCTTTAAAACTCTGCTTCTTCGGTTTTGATCACCCCGCACTGATAAAAGCGTATCAATTTCCTCGAAGGAAGATTTAGTTGCTGAAAGCTCTCCTTTTTCTCCACTATAGTGGCTTTGGGTATTCTTTAAAGTTTTCTCTTTCCATTTGGAATATTTTAAATGTGAGTTATTAATGCGATGACACGAAACTACGGTTAAAAAAACAAGCACATGCCAAGCGCACCAGCCATTTTTGTAGAATATGTTGGTGACCCGAGGACCCGGTCACTAAAATGTGCATGCAAAATCGTGACACAAAAAATAAAAATGAAGCCCATTTTATAACCTCATGCCACTTCACGCATGAGTTAATTATGGAATGAGATACCATGCTTTCTGAGAGAACTACCAAAGAGTTCATTCAAAAACAAAATTAATATACTTTGGACTATACTTAAATAAAAAATAAAAAAGTAATTAATTAATCACTTGTTTTTTTTTCCTTTTTGTTTCTTCTATTGTTTAATCCTTTCTTTTTATTTTAACAAATTAGTGTGTGTAGCGATTTCTAATCATGTAATTCATTTTACTGGCCTGCAGGCCAGTATTGTAAATTGTTTAACAAGTAACTAATAAAATTTGTTGTTTGTTTGTTTGATAGCTTTCTTAAACTTTGTGGGTTTAATAGGGGTTAGAATTAAGGTTAAGATTATGATTGTTGGGATTGGGATTTGGGTTCAATCAGGTGAACATACGATTTTCATGAATTCAAGGTTATAAATTTTATTTTGTTTTTTTTTGCATTAGATGATGATGATGAATTGTTCAGAAAATGCAGTATATGTAAACAAATTGCACGAGTTTTGTACAGCACGCACACACTAATACTTAAGCATTTACAACAGTCGAAAAATACATTGTATCTTTTTAGCATCAATTAAAAATAGTTCAAACAAGTCCTCGCCTTCATGAATGTGCTGCCACATTACCCTGAATGGTGGGAGTTTCACTTGTCTGTCACCACTGGCCTTGATTGTTTACAAATTCTTTGGAATGATTAACTGTACTATGAATAGAACCATATTTCTCTAAATCAATGGCGGATGTGATGTTTTTGTACCTGCTTCTTGTGAGATTTGTTCAATGTGCAAGCCTACTCAAGACGGAGGATTGGCATCATAAAAAGGTTGGTCTTATTTCCAAGTGCAAGGCCATACAAAAAAGATTTTGGAGTAGACCAGGAAGAACTAGTGCGTGGTGATATAGAACTCCATGCATTTTCGAGATTCGTCCCCTTAGCAACCATTAAACGAACAGCTTAGATACGAGTATTGTTGTCAGCTACACTGACAAGATGCACAATGTGTTGAATTTCCAAAAGAAAAGGATAAGCACTGAGGTATGAAATAGTGTACAACCAGAAGCAAACACAAGAAAGTTGCTAGGAATGTCACTAGGAACGATCTAAATTATTTCCTCATCCGATTCTGTAAATTGCTATTATCTATTGATGACATCAGAGATAATGATTTAGTCACAAGTAATTCTACATAATACCGAGTATGTTTTGAGATGTTTGAAAACGGTATGGAATTTTTTATTTCAAAGTCTAGAAATTTCGGTTCTCTTTGCTTGCTCTCCAGGAATTCGGAATTACAATTGTAAGTCTAAAATATCATCAAAGCAGCTTAGCAATACCTCCTAAATAAAATTATAAACTAAGGAAAACCATAATTTGCTATGCGCCTTCACATGAGTTCGATTATCTGATCAGGAAATTTGACCTAATTTCTGTGATTTTTCGGCCTCACAGTTGCCGACGGTTTTTTGTAATTTACTCAAACATGTAAAAACTCTAGAACCTAACACTTATATTACAATTGTTAGCATACCATAGGTTATCTCTGGATGAAATATCAAGGGGTCCGCCCCTCACGCGGTGGTTAGGGAGAGTGGCTCTTAATTATTTTCAAATGGCAACCTGAAATTTCAAACCCCTGAAAAACGTCTGTGTCAAAATGTCCACGTTTGGGTTCAGTTAACAGTCAAATTCCCCTAGGATATGTTGAAGTGTAAAACTGAGCGGTTCGTGACACTAACCTGTAGAGTAACATAAGCTAATTATAATTCCACATGTAAAACTCAAACACCTTGAACTATGTTTACGTGGTTACAATATAAAAGAAACATCAAACGTCAGTGTTTTGCAAACAACTGTTTAATAACTCCTACAAACGGAACCTCGCTAAAGTAGATTTGGTCAATCTCATTAGAGCAGCCACTAAGAACCAGCTTTTTCAGTTTGATAGGTCTTTATATGAGCAGATTGATTGAGTCGCAATGGGTTCACCTCTCGGCCCATTGCTTGCTAATGTTTTTATGTGCTCCATCGAGGAAACTCTTCAACAGGATGGCATGCTACCCTTGTTTTACTGAGAGGTATGTTGATGACACCCTTACTATCATGCCGGATAGAGGAACTGCTGTCCACTTTCTACACACCCTCAACCACTGCCATTCTTCAGTGAAATTTACTGTGGAGATCGAACATGACGGGTCACTCCCCTTTCTGGGCATCAAATTACTCAACCAAAGCCCACCAACACAGGCCTCCTACTGCACTACCAAGGCCATGTAGATAATCGGTACAATGAAGCCCAATTAATACCATGCTAGACCGGGCATACCATTATCTTCTGATTGGTCACATTTCCATGAAGAATGTGACCGTCTAAGAGAAGGGTTTTGTAAGCTTAAATACCCACGGCACTTGATCAACACGGCCATCAAAAAGCTCATTGACACTAAGGTATCTGACCAACAGCCATATCCATAATCACAAGACATCCTACCGTTTAAACATCAGAGTTCAGCGAACGTTGTGAACAACAACTTAGTAATCTAAGTTTAAAAGTAACAACTGCCATCCAACCTATATTTGTAAGTTGGAAGCTCAATGAAGACCTCAAGATAAGCCCTCTATTATCAACAACCAATGCGTAGTTTATAAGTTTAAATGTAATCTGTGTGATGCAGGATATGTGCGCTATACACCTGGGCACAAAAGAAACTCATCCTCCATTTACAAACACTACCAGAAAGAATGATTTAATGGTCAAATACCACAGCGTGTTTTAGAACAGTTTCATGTGCTTGCAAAATGTACCAGCAAACTTGATTGCCTCATTAAAGAGATGCTATTCATATGCAAACTTAAACCAGAATTGAACATGCAAACTGTTTGTTTAGCCATCTATGTAAATTTTAGATCTAGCCTACTTAAATTTTCGCTCTGTATAATTTTCATTACTCTTGATAATGGCGCCATGACGACACCGAAACATCAAGAACTAAATCTTTATTTATTACGGTAATGGTAATGAAACTGAGCCAGAGTTTGCCAGTGTGAAAATGTCTTTTGGCTTTTCAAAGTGATGGCTATTATATGCAATGATAACAATCAGTGTCTGTTGTAATGAGAATGTTTTATTCATTCAAACAATCCTGCAACACAGCTTACGACTTTGACTCTCTGTTGAGGAATATGTCAATGGTACACAATCCACCCTCATAAATGAACAGACTATTAATGATGAAGTGATGTGCTTGACTTGTTGTTGTGATGGAACTTTGTCTCTCATTAGTTTCTTGTCCAATTTGAAGGACAGGAAGTGTTATTTTGAACCCCAGTACCAGTTCAGCAAACCAAAGCACCAAAGCCAGGAAATGCTAGTAAACAATTTTTTATACTGTTACATTTTTTGTCTAATTTTCACAGTTGCGTAAACAGTCACAGCTTCATGTTTTATTTTTTCAGCTAACAAGTCCTAAATGTTATGTCCTAAAATACCAAGTTGCTTAAATGTGTTTGTGATGGGGCGTTTTTCTTAATTCACATTTGTAAACTGAGGAAGTTATAATCAGGTTATGTGTGACTCTTGACACAAAGTGAAGAAAAGATTAGAAATTAGAGCTTACAGTATATTTTGTTCTGTTTTAAAATAAACTTAAATTAAGAGAAAATATAGTTTTCAAAGATGCGGGGTAAATGATCACATTATAAAGGACACTCCAGTCGCTTCAAAGAAACTAGTAACAAAATCAAGCGAGGTCAACCTAGTCGCTTCAAAACAAACTAGAACAAATTTAAGCGAGGTCACCTCAGTCGCTTCTGAAGGCATCTTGTAAAATGAAGATTTGTAAAACTGGACTAGTAAAATGCATTGACTCACTAAGACACTAGCCTTTGGTTTTATTTTTTGTTGCTTGCCTGTCAAGTAACATTTCAGTTTATTGCGCTTGTCCATCATATCTATATTTGAATACCATAAAATGCTGGTTAAAACAGTAATAAAGCTATTATTAAACTTAAACTTATTGTTCTGCACCCCACATGCTTTATACTTTCCTAATTAACCTGTGAATATGCGCATCCGTAATGAACGGGTTATCGGTAATGGAGACAGATATGCAAATGAGCACTCGCTCACTCCTTTCATCAGCTGTAAACTTAGTGACATAATGCGTTTCATAACAAGAACAGCATCAATCCAGCAATAACAATAAGCTTAAAGATGTTCCGCATTTGGAGTCTTTAATGCAACATAAAATCGATGTAAAAGGATTCTGTAATTGAGACGCGTTTTGATGCGTATTTACCTTTAAATAACAAAATTTAGTCTAAATTGAGTATGTGTTCCTCAATGGCCTCGTGGGCTGTCACCAGATTTGCGCCCGTGACTCTTCTTTTTTTCCTCAAACTGCGTTCGTCAAAAATAATTATGGTTAATTGAAGAATATCGCACCGTATCAGTGTGAAAACATAAGCTTACCGAAATATTGCGTTACGTGTTAGCATTTCTTATTCATGAGTTGGCTCTTAGGAGCCTTTGATTTTCTATTCGAAGTTGTAAAGTGTTCTTTAAAAGTGTTTATATTAAGTAAACAAGGAAACGAAGAAGGGGGCTTATAACCGTAATATTTTTCCGTTTACAGCTAGATGGCATTTTACAGTATGTAATTTACATATTCTGAAAATGGAACCATGGCACAATGCACAACCGGAAATGGATTTGTTGACCTTTGACCGAAAGATTCGTGCCAATCATAGGAATAATTTTGCATTTGGAATTGTTGCAGAATTTGAATGGAGAGAGTCTCTGTGAGCAACATTGTGTTTATGCAGATATTCCAGTCCAGTCACCAGGTCTCTTGCACATAACAATAACACATCCGCGAATGAAGTGAAATCAAGCTAAGCATCAGTAAAATGTACAAAATCTTCAAGATAACTCACTTTTCTGTCTAGTCCAAACGGAGTAAAATCAAAGAATGAATACTCCATCATGATACAGTACGGCTCTTGACAGAATCCCAAGAATTCGGATATATATCTATGACCCTTCACTGGCTGTGTTAAGGATCCTGGCTTTCTTCAGAAATTTAATCGTTAATTTGATTCAGCCAACTCGCCTTTCTTTTTCTTAATTACAACATTTCGGTCCTCATTTTTGTATCTTGCCAGATAAACAGAACTAACAGTTCCACATCCACTCTTACCCTGAAGCCCAGTAACACTTTAGTTTCCAACCAGCATTACAGCACAAAGGATGGGGATTATGCCAAATTATATGCCGAGTGTCCCATAGTCTGCAAACTTGCAGATTTTGGTCTGAGTAGATCTATTGAAAAAAGTAAATGTAAAAGAAAATGATAATGTAATTGTAATTGTAACCAAGCTGACCTAAGTGAAACAGAAACTATATTCTTGGACACAAAAGTGTACAAAGGTGAAAGATTCCACAGGGAGTCTACCCGTAATGTGCGAACACATTACAAACCTACAGAGACCTTTCAATACATGAATTTCTATTTGTGTCAGAAGATATGCCGCGAGAAGCCCAGTTGCGGGTGCGTGAAAGGAAACCAAAGACTGCGCAAGAGGCAGGGGAAATGGCAGATGATTATTATCTTGCTAGAAAGGCAACATTTGGAGGAGACAAGAGAAGATGTTACAAGTGCGACCAGACAGGACATCTGGCTGCAGAATGTAAAGTTGTTAGGGAAGGCATTGGCAGGGACACCGACGAAAACAGCAGTAGCGTCCAAAATGCAAGACAAGGAAACAGCACCGCAACCGCTCCACGAAACCAAACCTGGAATACACAGCAGGAAGGTAGCACCAGAACCACCCCGCGAGGCCAAACATGGAAACAAGATGAACTGCGATTCTATAAATGTAACCATCTGGGACATATTGCTATGAACTGTACAAATGGTACAAACAGGCCTGGAAATGCACTCCCGAGAAGTTACTTTGTTGATGACAAGAAACAAGAAATTTCGTACATTCAAGAGTGGGAAAAGGAGGTTCACATCTATCACCTAGGAGTGTGCGACGGGGGAAGGAGAACATTGTTGTTCAGGTTTTGTTGAGGGTCGGGTGATGGAGATGGTGTTAGACACGGGAGCATCATGCGATTTGGTACCGCCCAAGAAGGTCGACACAAGTCAGACGCTTCAAGTACAGTGTGCTCATGGCAACATCTCGAAATACCCCACAGCTCAGATGGAGATCACCATTAATGGTACTGCATACAAAATAAGGGCTGGAGTGTCACCGACTCTTCCGAGATATGTTCTCTTGGGACGTGACGTCGGGAACCTTGTAGGGTAGCTGTGAGGGAGGCAAATGCATTCTCAGTGCTCACCCAACTTCAGAAAAGAAAACAAGAGAGAGAAGATGCTATTATGCTGGCCAGACAAATTTCTGGGGAAGCCAAACCCAAAGCCGTAGAGGAAATAGAGCGAGGAGAAAGACAGTGATGCAATAGAGTTCTGCAACCTTGAGTATAGCCTTTTTGAAGGAGGAACCAAGAGGAAGACAAAGAAGGACAAATGTACCGCCAGAAAAGATTGGCAACAAAGAACACCTATTACAACTTGGCTTATTCATGTATTCCTATCAAAACCGTACTCTTCCTTTAAAATTTTATTGTAAATTTATAATACGAGGAATTCCCACGCTTTTCGTCTACCTTTCTGTCGGACTAATATCAAACAATTTTCCGTTTTTTACCAAGGACCCAAATTTTACGAGATCTTGAACTCGCAATTAAGACGTTTATTTGTAATAAATATTAGTAATCTTATATAAATGTGTCAAAATAATCTTTTTGAGTTTTCCTTTTCAATTTGTAATTTTCCATTTATTTTGTAATAATGTATCCGTCGTCATGTTCTTATTTTGTTAATGTCATCTTACAAAACAAAAGCTGAGGAGGCCTAATTAACATAAGCTTCATAGTTTCTTTTAGGCCTCCTCGCCATTGTTACCTCTATTCTTCTTATATTAATGTTATTGTAGTATGGCAAATAAAAAAATTAATAAATAAGTAGATACCGTTCCAAGTCCGGAAACAAGGGAGTCTACAGAACAAGCAGCAAGAAGGTTCAGAAAGATTGCAGCAAGATGTTGGCAAACTTGCACCAGCGGTGAACGAGTCAAGTTCAGGAGAACCCGAAACCGAGGATGTCGAAGCCACAAATATGAGTCCAGAAAAGATACGAGAATTACAGCAAACGGACCCAACACTGGAAAATGTCCGCAAATTGGCAGAAACCGAAACGGTAACACGAAACGGAAATGTAAGGTTCGTTGTTAGAGAGGGGTTGTTGGATAGTGGTGAAGAGGACATTGTTGATCAGTTGGTTACCAGTACAGTGTTGTCACACAGTATTAGAGGTGGCGGACAACATACCTATGGCCGGACACCTCAGAAAGAAGACACTTGATAGAATTCAGCAACGGTTCTACTAGCCCAGCATGTTTCATGACATCTCTGAGTATTACAAGTCCTGTGACCTCTGCCAGAAGTCTGCAGGAAAGAAGTTAGCTACAAAGGCCAAGATGATACGGCTATGTGTATGGTATTGATCCCCAAGACTGTTACACAAATGCATGATGTTGAACACCATATTCATTTAAACTTAAGACTGTGTTTTTAACTCTGTCCCAGTCCCCAGTCCATCAGGTGGTCCATAGACCCGGGTCCATGTTTTGTATACATCCGAATTAATCAAACAGAGATCAACTAATATTGCTATTATTTTTTATATTGATATATTTTTGTGAATGATATAATAATGATGATTAATTACCTTGTAATTTAACTGATATGATATTATGTGACTGATTTCTTCACTTTCATTTGACTTTTTGATAAAATATCATTTGTATTTATTATCATTTGTTTTGTTACAATGTATAATTAATTTCATTTCCTACACACAAATCAATTTGTCAGAACTAACCAGAAAATATGGAGCATGTGAGAAAACAAAGGTTGGCAATACGGTTGTTAAGGAATTTCTTGTAAATAATGGTGTGGAATGGGAAAGTTTACCAACCACCGAAAGCATGAACCACTTCCAAGGCGGTGGTGGAGAGATAACACCAGTGCTCCATACCAGTGCAGCCATAAGAGAAACCCTGTGACAGAAATTAGCAAATGGAGAATATTGCTTGGATGAAATTGTTACACCAAAGCGTTACAGAACTTGTCATTGAATCTAGAGGGCACCCTGAAGGAGAAATATTTTACTGTGAGTGGGAAAAAATTCCTTTACTGGAAATACGAAAAAACATATTGGATCAGCAGGATGGTCTTGTTCGTGACCATTCTGATGCTCACTATGAGGCAATGACAAATGAGGACATAAAAAACGCCTTTAAGAGGTTGGAGAGTACAAGAAACTGTCAAGTGGTGAAGCAACTTAGAATCACTGAAATACTGGGAAAGAACACGACATCTAATTTTCTGGTCTGATCATGGCCACATTCTCTTGACAGTAAATGCTATTTATGATCCAGCATTTTACTTCACTTCTGACGAGTTCAATGGCTTAGATGTTCAGGAATTAGTAGAGAAGCAGCAAATCTACCTGCTAGCGAGATGCAGTGACACTACAGAAGATCAACTGTTGTACAGTGAGACACGCATGGAAGACATACAGCAGCTTGACATAGAAATTACCTCAAGTTGGAATATTCCTGTGAAGGACGTCTGCAGAATGTTCCATGGGGACCATCCAGCACAAGAGGTTGAATGTGGAGAGCAAATTGGAGGACACAATGGGTGCTGTGGTTGCACTGGAGCATCAGCAACCTTGGTTGACCAGTTAGCTTCAATGAGAACCCGACAAGTTACACCAGAAGAAAGAACAAAAAGGCAATTGCAGGCCCAGCTGGATGAGAGAGAAGGAATGCAGGTGTAAACCCTTTCCAACAGATGACCAAAGATGAGCTTATTAGGGAATGTAGAGGGCACAATCTGCCAACTGATGGTTTACTGAAACCAGCCTTGTACAGTGGGTCCCAGCACTCTGTTTTCCAAATCAGACCTTAACCTAGCCCTGTATAAAGTGGTACCAGTGGAGCCTCTTCATGACCTCAATGAACTCCCCAAACATCTAAACAATGAGGAAAAATTACTATTTGAGGAGGCAGTGGAAGCAGTGATTTCCACTAGAGAAAAGTTAAGAGGTTCAGATTACCATCTGTATTGTGTTATTCTGGCCTTACATCTTGGAAACAACTGTCGCCTAACTGTCAGACAACTGCTGTACACTCTTGCAGAACTCTGTGAACTGCTGTATATCCCTGCAGAGAAACGAACCCCTCAATTCATTTTGCGTTAGTAGATGCAAAAGGCCGATTCTGGCTCAAAAATCCCCCGCCGAATTTACCGCTCTCTCAAAATAATCCCTCAAAAATTCACAGTCAATCTATCCCTCAACTTCTGCAGATCCTCTTTTCCATCCCCTCAAAAATCCACAGTGCAACATCTTCGCCTCCTCCATCCCCTCAAAACTCCCCTCAAAATTGCACAGAATTGACTTGAAAAAATCACAACAAAGTCTTTTTTGACTGCCCACTCAGTCAAAAAATCAGGTGTTCGACTGAATTCTCCAATGCCCCCAAGCAATAGTGCTAATTCCGTCTTCGCAAATAAAAACTGCTTACGCATGAGCCATATTTTCCATTGTTTTATCTAACCAAGAAAGAAATTTGCATTTCAATTTCAACCAATCAGATCTTCACACGAAATTTTTCACAAGCTTTTATCGCTAACGCGTTAGCCGTTTATTCACATAAGTGGAACGAAGCAGGAACATTTTTTGCAAAAAACGCGTAAACCAGCGACTTAAGGATGTCTGTCAATGATTTACTGCAAGATGTTTATGATTATTTTGAAGAAATTGTAAAGTACCCAGAGACGCGTGCATATTGCCATCAAGCTTATGTTGATCTGCAAGCTAAATATGAAGACAAGTTGACAAGGAAGCAGAAAAACCACCAGCAGCGGAAGGAAAAAATTAGAAAGACATTGAAATTGATGATTAATACCACACGTCTTGGCGTCGATTACAAGGGATTACTTGAAGAGAAAGCAACAAATGAACATGAATTGATCATGCTACTAAAAACACTTAATCAAGCCATCCAAGACTGAAAGAAGAATGTGATATCATTTTCGATTCGACAAGGCTTATTGTTAAGGCAAGCAAAAGAAACTTTTAGAGGAGTAGTTTCTACATACAAACATATTATTTCATCTTGTAATATATCTTCTAGTCATGCTAATTTTTTAATTTCATTTTATGAACTAATTGAAAAATATCCTAGGCTGAATTACTGCTCTGTACCTATTCGATTATTTGCGAATAATATAAAATTATTCGTGAAATTTGTCAAGAAGAAAGTGATTTTTGGAGTAATATAAGTGCAACATAGATAAAAAAAACATTGATGACGCATAATAAACATGTAAGATGCATCTTACCATTTGTGAGCCGATTTTTTAGTCAAGCTTTTGAACATCACTCAACGGTATCCACGAATTAAATTTGTCGGAATACCCTTCCACTTAACCAAAGATTTCTTTTTATCTCGTTAATGCGCTTGCGCATTAAGCGAGATTTCGGAAAGGAGTAGTAAAAAGGGACAAAAGTTGTTAACAAAATTTTGTGGACTTTTGTCCGGGGGGGTTTCTTGTTCGTTCTTTATAGAAGCTATATTAGGGCATTGAGGATATGGTTGGTTAAAGCGGTTAGGATTTCAAGAAGGGCGTCACATACTGCCACTAAAATGTTTGGGGAGCACCCCCGGACCTATTGTTAATTTCCCTAGGGTATTGGGATGTCAGAACTTGTGATGAACTTGTCATATATCACATTACGTTACCGCAAAGGTATTAGTCCTTGTTAAATTTCGATATCTCACGTTACCTATCAGTTTCAATCATTTGTCGTAAAGCCATTATAGCTACTTTAAAATTACGTTACCGCAAAGGTATTAGTCCTTGTTAAATTTCGATATCTCACGTTACTTATCAGTTTCAATCATTTGTCGTAAAGCCATTATAGCTACTTTAAAAGGGTAAAAATAGGTTAAATGCGTTTTCTTGGGAAACGTAGTTTGAGAATTTCACGGTGTATTTTACTAATGGAGAGGTTATAAGAAAGTTAAATGGGACAGGAAAGTTTGTGTGTTAATATGAGCGGTATGGCAGAGCAAAATAGCATGAACTTTTCGTTTTTTTCTATTGAGTTGTGGTTACACACACCTTGGGTTTGGGGCCTTCCCAAGGGTTAATGGCTTGGGTTCGGTTTATCTCAGGTTTCATCTTACTGTTAGGGATGCGGTTACACAGTAAAAGACTCCCTAGGGTAAAATATAAGCAAAATAGCATGAACTTTTCGTTTTTTTCTATTGAGTTGTGGTTACACACACGTTGGGTTTGGAGCCTTCCCAAGGGTTAATGGCTTCGGTTTGGTTTATCTCAGGTTTCATCTTACTGTTGGGGATGCGGTTACACAGTAAAAGACTCCCTAGGGTAAAATATAATAAGATATGAGTTCACTGACACTGCAGTTTACGCGCGAAAACGTACAGATCGACATGGATGACACGAATCTAGATCTTGTAAGTTTAATTTCAGCCATTCTCCTGCTTATCATTCGATAAATATAACAATCCGGCAGTTTTTTTTTGCGAGAAGACACCGAAGAAGACGCCTTCAATTACGCTATCTTCAAGGTTTGTCGGTGTTTTATTTACATTTAGGAGCTCGCCACGAACTTGCTCGCCGCCAAGGAGGGCTTGGGTATTTCTATGACTACAGAATTGGTTTCAGCAACTTCTAAATAACAATGCACTCGATCACTGGTGGAAAGAAAACTTTAGAGTTACAAGTAAGCGTGCAATTAACCAAGCGTATCAGAGGTCAACTTAGAGAGCAGCAGCAGGCGATTTCCTGTATTAGCTACGTTCTGCATTATGATTGGCCAAGCGGTTTGATTGTGCAATAGTATGGTAAACATGTCATAGTTGTGTTGATTTTTTGGCTTATAATGATGACGGTTGAATGGAATTGCGGCAAGCCTTCAATGGCTTAAATTTTTGCGTCTTTTGCGTACTGTTACATAATGAAACTGTAATAGCAATTATTAATTGTTTTAAAATAGCACAGAAGCGAAAGTACACGGGTCAGCCAATACTATGCTACCGGTGCCAAGTGCAGGTTCAATCAAATTAGTTGCAACCTGTAGGTAAACGAACTTAAAATATTTACCTTTATACGGACTTCTATTTTATGAAAGGGGTCAATCCGGCAATTTTTTTTTTAGTCATATGGAAAGTTTAACTGAGTCAGAGGCTGTCCTATTCAGTACATTTGATAGCTGCGTGGAGCTAATTAACACCACTCTTATTACTAATCACGTTAAAAGTGACATCAAATATTCTAGATATGACTTGTTCTGAAAAGAACATGCTATTTTGCTCTGCTTTTTAAGTCGCTTAGCGAGTGACAACCGGAAATATTGTAAAAAGAAAAATTGATAAGAATATTCTGCTCCCGGAGCGGGGGGGGGGGGGGGGACTCCTATAAGTCGTCAAGCGGAGGTGCTCGTCAGGAAAAAAAGTGAAACCCTGAACACACTAAAAGATACCATTTTCTGGGAAAATGAGTTTTTTTTAATCATATGTTCTAAAAGATACCTAGATCCCCTAATTTTAACCCCTAAAAGATACGACGAGCACCCCCACCCAACCACATATGCGAGTCCTCCTCCGGGGTTCTGCTATACGTTGTCTACCCGGTATGATGAACAGCGAGGAGCGATTTTTTATGTCGCTTAACGAATGTCAAAGTGAAATCTCGTGAAAAGAGTTAATTTTACGATTCGTTTAAAGTCAACTCGCTTAAAGTTAAACGAGTGAACTTTTCGCGCTGGACGAAGCTGAGAAATCTCACGCTGTATTTTTGTTCGCTTTTTGAGTTGTAATCTTTGTCTGCTTTTCCAATAGTTATTAAATATTTAGGTGTCATGATTATGCAATAGTATGCAAGAGAGGGTAGATTTTGCTTATTCAGCTAACTAAAAATGTTTCGGTTTGATTATGCAAGAGTATGGATTTCGGTTTTGTGCTATTTTAAAACAATTAATCATTGCTATTACAGTTTGATTATGCAACAGTACGCAAAAGACGTAAAAATCTTTTTGATTTTGTTTATAAAAGTTATCAAGGAAGCATTTTAAGAAGCATTTCATAAGCGATTTCAGTGTGTTTATTTTTTTAAGAGAATTTTGTCTCTTCTATCTACACCCTATTTCCTATTTGTTTTCTATAATCCAAAACAAAGCCATAAAGTTAAATCAAATAAATTGCCACTTTTATACTCTATATTGTTTAACATTCAAAGAAAAGAAACTGCTCGTAGTCTAAACAAACGTCTCTGTAAGACGCTATTCTCTTCTAAACATCAAATCTTTCTTACTTCACGAACGACCCTTACCACCCCCCCCACACCCCTCCTCCAAGCACTCATGAAACGCACTCGAAGACCCCAAAAAAACAAGAAAATTTATCGCTTATCTCCACTTAGTAACAGTAACAATGACACTCATGACAACTGTTTCTTAATTATTACGCATACAAGTAATAACTATTGTATAGTCATTCAGCAAGATTCAAAACTCTCCAACTGCAACAAAAACTGTATACCCGTCTACGAAATAACAATTTCATACAAACTAGGAGACGAACAGTTCAAAGCCATTTTCACCGCATATTATTACCCATCATATCGCTACACCACCTGTCTTTTTAAAAACATGTCACTCAAGTTTTATCATTAAAAGCACTTTCATCAGATCTCCTTCCGCTCGCCTGAAACGCTTAACAAAATAACGCCTATTCTGCAGGCTACGCATTCCACTCTACAACTACGGCCAGTATATCCTAGTGCTACTACCAATTTGCCTTACCGCAGTTACAAGGTCATTACAGTTACATGAAAACCACGCTTTAATAATAATCAATAAATGCGATGTCCATTTAACATATCCAAACAAGGGTGTGCAGAAAAATATCACTTTTTCTCCCTCGCGCTCCCCGCTCATCTCGCGCTTCGCAATTGTCTGTCGCGTTCACCTGAAAAGCTTAAAAAAAATAACGTCTCTTGTGCTCCACGCTCGCCTTAATCTATTGAGATCCCTTGAATACAAACACACAACAACATTAAATCATACCTTCAACAACCATTGACAAGTACCTAATTATTCCATTTAACACAAAGATAAACTGGTAATCTTAAACCGGAAAACGCGTAGATACTTCAGCCCACCCACAAATAAACAACTTTCAAAAAAAATATTATACATCACAAAGCATTTAATAAACCCATTTAAACATTCTCCAATTTCTTAGCACAAAAAAAAAAGTAATGCGAAAACGTTATTATAGTTAGCCTATTGACTAACTATAACATGCCATATGTGCAATCTGAACCTTCATCTTTCACGCAATCCGCAAACCCTGTTATCGCACAAAGAGACATAAGCTGTTCTGACAACTAACCACAGCTGCCCTTAAAATAACAAATGAGTGGCTACACGAAAAACGCAATGAAACTTCAGCACGCTTAGAACAGAAATTCACCTTTCGCACTCTTTAAAGTGTATATAATATTATTGATTAGTTGGATACTTAATGATTACAAAACAGGTGTCGTGTGCGTCATGCCTTCCACGACCCATTGTCCTCCAAGTATATCTGCTGCCTACTGTGTAGGGAGGGGGAGAGAGGGGGGAACTGTAGTATGTGAAGTAAGAAACATCTCATTTTTAGAACACAATCGCCTATTACAAAGATCTTCCTTTAGACTACCAGAACTTTGTTTTCTTTCAGTGGTAAAAACATAGAGTGTAAAAGTGCCAATTTATTTGATTTAATTTTGTAATCATATTATTGGAGAGGGAGATTGGCGGGCTCTGAATCGCCGCAACACCGCCAAAATATATTACAGAACACCGCATCACTGCAAGAAAATTCGACAACACACCGTCACCGCAATATATCTTTTTGTCAAGTTACCATGAAAAAAGCTTACGATTGGCGACCAACAGAGTATTTAAGATTAACTTGACTGTAGAGTGTAGACTGAATTTTAAAACCTTTCAAAAGCCGCGTGCAGCAGACTAGAGGACAAGTCTGTCCGTTGTAGCTTCCCGTGGTGTCGCGCTTGTAGATTTTGACCTCATTTTAGCGTCTTTTTTTGCCTGGCGGTTGTGTGTTGTTTTCGCCATTAGTATTGGCATGTAGATTTTTATATAGGAAACCTTTGAATTTCTCTAACTTTTCTCTCTAAAATACAAGACATGACAGGATCTCAAATGATCTGTTGACAGTAAATGTCTTTCCTGCTATTTATGACACGCTGGGCCCACCTATTTTAATTTTCATGATCCAATGTTTATAGCACATAGAGTTCTAGCTTAATAACCTATTCAACTTGTAGAAATTTGAAGTTTGTCTCAGTCAACGCTATAATTTTAGCTTCCTTTCGCTACGCTTTATATCTCTGTGCAGCTCGCTGCCGGTTTATACTAAAACCTCCATTGTCAATACAGTCTGGCGAATGCTTTATTTACGCCACTATTGATCACTACGCTCAGCTTATTACAAGTGCACGACTCATCGTCGTACATATTTATCCAGTTGAATTCCGGTTATGCAAAAATTGATTAAACTCGAACCCTTCGTACATCTCGCACCTTGTCAGTTGCCAGATATGTATTGTCAAAATTGACAACGGAGCGAGCTCCACACAGCTATAGAGCGTAGCGAAAGGAAGCTAAAATTACAACCTTGACTAAGATAAACTTCAACTCACTACAAGTTGAATAGATTATTAAGCTACAACTCTCTCTGCTATAAAGCTTAGATCATGAAAATTTCAATCCTGCAAAGACAAATCTAAAATAGCTGCGCCCAGCGTGACATAAATAGCAGGAAAGACATTCATAGACAAAACATCATTTCAGTCTGTCATTTCAGATTCTGTCATGTCCGGTATTTCAAAGAGTAAACTTAGAGAACTTCAAACCTTTCCTACATAAAAATCTACGTGCCAATACTTACACACAACCGCCAGGCAAAAAAGGACGCTAAAATGAGGTCAAAATCTACAAGCGCGACACCACGGGAAACTACAACCGACAAACAGAAACTTGACCTGTAGTCCGTTCCACGCCATTTTTGAAAGGTTTTAAAATTCAGTCTACACTCTACAGTCACTAAAATCCTCCTTAATAAACAACTAAATGTAGAATACCCGTTCAAAACATCTAAAAGTAACAAAAGGCATTAAAATCATGAGCCATTTTACACTCTCGTAACTCCCGTCTTGCTTTTCATTATGCACCTTCCATTTCACCCACGTTAGGTATCCGATCAGCACGTGACCAGCCGATGCCAGCGCCTTTTCCCGCCGCCCCTCTCTCGAACGGAAAAGCCCTGGGAACCAGGTTGCATAGTTTATTATAAAACCAGAGAAACAAAACATCCAACAACTGACATTGTAATCCATTCATCAACACTAACTCTAATATATATACATAGCCCAAGCCTAATAGCGTCGCACTTTGAACAAGCTTAACTAAGGTGAAACTTAACTAAGTTGAAACTTAACTAAGGTGAAAGGTTGGAAGCACAAGAATTAAGATTGACGAATCGGCTATTTTCAATTTTAGCAATTCTCAAAAACAGTATTACGCGACCGTCTGCACAGTACATTTTTATAGATCGTACAAAAGTTCACAAAAACAACGTTTCTCTGTCTAGAATAACTAGCACCACTAGTTTCCGAATAAAATACAGTTTATGTTTGTCAAAAATTGCCCAAGAAACTGATTTGAAAATCAAAAATTGCAAAAATACACAAACATATTTGCATAAGGCGATGGGAGTGAAGATAGAACTGTACTATAAAATCAAAGTCTTGTTTTGTTTACATAAAATCGCTTTTCAATCTATCTAATGAATGAACAAACACATAAAAATGGACAACACAATCTTCTTTCGAAAAAATTTATTCAAATCTCCATTAGTTTACGTTTAAAAGCAAAACGCGTACCATTTAATTATAGCTCATCGAGTTTAAGCTTTCTTCGATGAAATTCAAGAGATCGATACAACTGAATTTAAGCACCTTTTAAAATCAATTCTCCAAAACTAACAATAATACTAATAAAAAGTCACTCACAGATTGATATCAATATAAATTCTCATCGAAAACTGTAATCTGTTTTACCTTTAAGTTTCTCGCTTGCTTGGAAATTCAAATCTCCGCTTCTGGTTCTGAAATCCGTAGAAAACAAAGATCTCCCGCATTGATAAAAACGTAATAATGAAGTTCCTCGAAGCAAGATTTCATCCCTGAAAACTCGTCTTTTTCCACTAAAGCGGCTTCTGAGTATTCCTTAATTAGTATCCCTGTCTTGAGTAGCAAACCGCGAAAAAATGCAGGAAAATAACGACTTTAATTCTCCGCTAGACACATCAAAACAACAAAAGTGTTTACCGAGCTCACGGCTGTGTGGCCGCGCGAAAAACAAAGCCTTGCTTTCAAGATCCCGGATGTTGACGCGCCCGCGAAACATTCCGCTGGCCATGACCATGAAAAATGACGGCGATGCGCATTTCCCTTTCGTAAACGGTCGTTGCCATTTTAGCGACACTTAGAAAAATTTTCACCAATTTTAAAATTATTTTTTCTATCAGAAAAAGAAAAATGTAATATAATTACCTGGAATCGAACCCGGAACCTCTGCATGCTAACATCTCTCTCTTACCACTAGACCACTGGGTTGATCCGGCAAACCCAAGAAAAATTTAATTATAAAAGGTGATTTTCTTAATATATATCAATAACGGGTCACCCTAACCCTAAATCTTACCTAACCGTGAATCTAGCTTAGATCTAATAATCGCTTTACCTAGGCCCAATTTGATCTAATAATGATAGCCTATTTTCGTCCCAGTCCAGGCATAAACTAGAGAGAAATAGCATCGACCATTACAAAAGGCTTGGTTACTAATGAATGCTAATGATGGCATCGACCGTTAAAAATAGCATCGACCGTTTGCTAATAATGGCATCGACCGTTAAAAATGGCATCGACCGTTTACGAAAGGGAAATCAGCGACGGCGATAGATTCTATGAATATGGAGCTGCGCAGCCAGGCCTTCGACCTGCAAGTGCTCCGCTATTAATCAACGTCACTAAAAAGCTAGCGAGAACACAAACAAAAACTCAATAACAGAATTCATATCAACATAATCAGCACCCTTTACCCAAACACCAAGTGACATTACCACACGACCCACACCATAACTCTCCGACAATTCTGCGTTTAGGTCTTGAAAAACTGGAGCACTGATAACAGCAGATACCCCAATGCTGTACAAAAAAAGTTGTTAACAGAGGGACACGAGTTCTCCTTTTGCAAAATAAAAACAAGCCATCTCGTTAATGCGTTATAATGCGAGGTTATTAAAAAAAAGAATGTTTGTTGTGAAAGGTATTAGGTGGGGTTTTGTTTTTGACTATATTTACCTATCAAAGGAACTCAAGTTTTCCAATTCTTGTTCTTTTTTTTTTATTTGGTAAAGATGCTGTTGTAGGGCACCTTTAGAACAAGTGTTCTTTAAATAGGTACATGCAAACATTATATGATGCAAATCAGCCAATAGAAATTTGTGTTCATGAAATGGGCGTAGTTTTATTTTAGTAGCCATTTGTGTTTACTTTTGATTATTATTATTCTTTTTATTTTGCAAAAGGAGGAGAACCCGTGTCCCTCTGTTAACAACTTTTTTGTACAGCATTGGGGGATCTGCTGTTATCAGTGCTCCAGTTTTTCAAGACCCAAACGTAGAAGTGTCGGAGAGTGATGGTGTGGGTCGTGTGGTAATGTCACTTGGTGTTTGGGTAAAGGGTGCTGATTATGTTGATATGAATTCTGTTAATAATCAAAAGTAAACACAAATCCCTACTAAAATAAAACTACGCCCATTTCATGAACACAAATTTCTATTGGCTGATTTACATCATATAATGTTTGCATCTACCTATTTAAAGAACACTTGTTCTAAAGGTGCCCTACAACAGCATCTTTACCAAATAAAAAAAAGAAGAAGAATTGAAAAACTTGAGTTCCTTTGATAGGTAAATATAGTCAAAAACAAAACCCCACCTAATACCTTTCACAAAAAACATTCTTTTCTTTAATAACCTCGCATTATAACGCATTAACGAGATGGCTTTAAGAGCCCTTTGATTCTTCTGGTCACGGCGAATAACCTTTTCAATGCAGAAAACATCCTGAGTCGTCGGTTGCAATTCAGGTTCGTAAAATGACCCAATTATTTTTTCTCCTAACAGATCAACTAATTTATACGTTACCAGATTTGTGTTCAATATTTCGTCAATAACAAATATCTCTTCTGACCAGTTCGGTGTGAAACCTTTGTCGAATATCTTCCGTTTATATTTTGAAATTCTCACTCTATCGCCGACTTTAAATTTTGCTGGGGTATGTTTAGAATAAAGTAAATCGCCATATAAGTTAGCAAAAACCTTAGACTCATTGCTAATTAAACTTGCCTGTGTGGGAGTCATGGAAATACTAGAATAGAAACTGTGATTATATTGATCCACCAAGTTGTCAAGTTTGTCAAAATAAATTGTGTTATTGTTCGTCGAAAAAAAGCTTCCAGAGTTTCGTTTTTATCGATCGGTTCCAGCGCTCGACAACAGATGACTTTTCTTCGTTCTCCGTGGCATATAAAGATATACCATTCGTCTTTAGCAAATCTTGAACAATGTGGTTCCAAAATTTGGTCCCCCGGTCCGTCCAAAGCATTTGCGGTTTTCACTTCGTTTTAAATATATCTTTAAAAGCATCAGCCACTGACTGTCCTCGCTTGTCTTTCAGTAGCCGTATCCAACCATATTTTGAGAAAACATCGATCACCATCAGAAGATATTTTATTCCGCGGTTCCACTTGGAAAATTGCCCCATCTCGACTAAATCCGCGGCCAAGATCTTATCAACTCCATATGCCATTACTCGACGTTTTGGAAAGCGTCGCCTGATTGGTTTATGTAATTCATCGCTTAGGCTTCGGGCCCAATCATTACTCGAAACCTTCTGCCGTTTTTTGGCGCTCCTAATCCAAGCTTCTGCTTCATGTCAATAATATTTTGTGCGAAAGAGTGACCCCACTGCCGTTGTTTCCATGGAATTGAGTCCAACGCGGCAACCATCTTTTTATCTGCTTCATGTTTACACTTGCGTGGGTCTGCTTTCTTTGCGCAGACTGAATAATCCACATCATGCTGCATAGCAACTGCATCTGTTTTACCTGTGGGTTGTTGATAAATTTCTAGAATTTCCCCAGTGTTCGGATCGAACTTAACTTGTTCGTGGAGTGGGTTATAGGGTCCGGTATAAAGATGCCCTGGAAGAGTGAATCCTTTTTTAGGCCTCGGAAGCTTGCCAATTAAAGCATGGGCATCAATGCCAGCTCCACTGGGGGCAAAGCCGATGCCGCAACCGGATAAGGCATCTAATTTCTTTGATAGGTCCTTAGTGAATGCATCCAAACCTTGATTGAGATTTTTACTCACAGTATTTTTAATCTTTTGTTTGGCAAAATCAGATTTAACCGCTTTACTTAATCCAATACGGCCAAGATTATATAATCCTTTAACACTACCTTTTAAAGCCATTTCGCCGAGTGAATGGCTATCAGCTATATTGAAAAAACCAGCTCCGCTGTAGCCCGCCCCGAGGCGGGCCGCGTCAGTTTCCCGCCTTAACAAAGCTTGTCTTCTTTATTCCACATGAAGCGCAATGACAAAACCACATTGGTCTCCCATTTTTTGCAACCATATATCCGAATGGATCCACACATCCCGTAACTCGTTTCCCTTTAACGCAATATGATTCCATTTTTAATCAAAATATTCTTTTATGAATTTCTCACTGAACATTGTATCAGTTGGACTCAAAGGCTTCAGGATATAATAATCTTTTCGGAGTGACCATTGATGAAGGAAATAAAGGCAATAATATCCGCAAAGGACACTGTTTATGTTTTGATACTGAGTTGTGTTCCAGAGTATTGGTTTCCCATCACTTGTAAATTCTTGGGGATATCCCATCCCAAAACTATCGAAATAACATATAAATTTCCCGTCATGCGATGGGGTGCAACAAACCCAATGAGTTCCTGCATTTTTCAGCGAATCAAGATTCAAGATGCATGGACTGTGTTTTCTGGGCATAAATTCATCCCTTGCATATATCCCTTTGAAATTTGGAATTCTAAGATATGTAATCCAGTTCAACAGATCAACATTGTTCAGCGGTTTGTTTGCGAATAGGGGCCTCAGAATATTGCTCCGAGAAGTGGAATGCTGTTGAGTGGACTGTTTGGCCCTGACAGAAGCCCCTTTCCTCGCTGATTCCAGCTCTGCTGACGCGGTCGCTTCGCTCCTTTTTTTAATTTTTTTTCTACCCATTTCAACAGTGTTTCGTCCCCAGTTGCCAATAAATGGGGGTGGTGGTTCCCAAGGGGCCCCCAATCTTGGCGCGCCCCTTCCTTTTGGTCGGCCCATGCGTGGTGCCCCGCGGCCTTTTCCTTTCCCAAACATGTTTTTAACCATGTCAAGAGCCAGAGGAATACCAATACTTGCTAATATCGTACCCAATGCTCCACCTGATTGTTTTGGTGTTGGATTTATCACTAATCTGCCTCCTGATTGAAGGGCATTCAAAATCTCTTGTTTCTGTTTATTTGTCAGCAGATGTTTATTGTCAATCAGTTTCTAAAATTTTATCTTGCGGGATGAGAAAACCACTTGTTTGTCCGCTTCCACTTATCTTTTTAACGACCTGACCTGCTCCTTCACTCGCTAAACCAGCAAACGCTGATGGTCCTAATGTTTTCACTAATGGAATAACAGCAGAAAATAAACTACCACCTTGCCTCATCACTTTTCTTATTTGTGTTTTAGATATTTTAATCTCAACTCTGTTTCCAAGGGATGCCGCTTTGTTGAGTCTTTTAATTTGATTGGCTGTAAGCAGTAATTCATCATTTCCTCTTGTTTGATTTGAATTTAATCTAAGCGTGATAGGGCTGTTTGTTTTATATGCTCTTGCAAGCTTGTATTTTTGCCCTTCGGATAAATTTACTTTATATGGATGATATGTTGTCATTTTAAATGATAACATGTTTTTTTATTTACACGATAACCAATTCATTTCCAATTTTATCAATTTTCACTTCTTCTTCATAGAGAACTATAGCATGTGCGTTAAAGTTGGCAGCTGCATCTGCATTTAATCTATACCTGAATATCAACTGCTTGGGATCTCTTGTCAGTTTTTCAGTTGTTAAGTCAGATCGAAATAAATTAGCGGATAAATAGACTTGAAATTGGCTAAATTCAATTGTGTTCCAGTGTTGTAGTCATTTTTCCTCATTGCATAAGCCATGACATAATGGAATATTCTAACTTTGCTTTCACTGTCGTACTCTGTTTCCGGCTAAAACACACCATTTCCATACTCTTATCGACAGTTCGACAAGGATGAGCCGTTATCTGCCTCATTCAGCTTGAAAGTATCCATAAGATAAGGGCTATCTTCTGCAGGGTCATCATTGGGTGGGGCTGTTCTTTTCAAATAAACAAAAATATGTTTAGCATTGTCAATACTTGCAGATATCTGGAAGAATCCTGATGACTGTGTAGGAGCTGATTGTTGATACATCTCCCTTAAATATTTCCATTGCGTTTCTTTCAGGAATGAACTGACAAATTTGTCACAAAGAGAATCTTTGGGTGTCAGTCTGGGAACCCAAAGCAATAACCTGTTCACAACAACTCTTCCAGCATCAACGCCATTAGCCATATGAATTAATTCCCCATCACCATTAAGGGTAATCTCAAATTGAAGCTGCATGGGTACAAGCATCTTATCTTCCAACTCTTCGAAAAAGGAAAAACGATTCAGGGGAACAATCGTATTAATGTTTTTAGCGCCGCCGTTTCCATTGTTTTGCACTGCTTGAGATTGTATTCGCCTTGCTTCAAATCCTGCATTAGTATTAGCTGTTGTTGCATCAGTATCTAAATACCAGAAACTATTCTTTGCTACTGATCTGCTATAATCATCAGAGTATTCTAACAAATTTTTAGTGAAACAGACTTTATGCAGATTATCAGTATCATAAACAATCTTTCCTGCAGATTTAATCGTCAGGTGCTCAATCAGGGAATGAGCACCGTTTATAACGGTTATTCTATCGGCTGCTGCATACCCAGCGCCATCTGCTAATTTCTGGAGTTGAAATTGCACTTCAAAATAAGCATTGTACCAATCGTAAAATGCCGATCTATCATTAATTGTGAATTTATAACCATTTTTAGATTGATGTTGCCCATTAGCTGGTGCTCTGATTACATCATCCAGCTGGAAGCGTACTAATTCATTTCTTTGTAAATATTCACTCGATCGAAAAGCCATTTTATATTATTTTATTTTCTTTTTCGAATTCAAATTCCTTGCCCAGATATTAATCTGTTCAATATTTCATCGGCACTTTCTCCGTTACTTGATCGTGATCTTGACCGCGTTGGTTGAGATTGTTTTAAACTGGGAGGCTTTCCCTTTCTCATATTGCCCAGTTTTTTCATTATCAGATCACCAGATTTTTTTACCATTTTTTTGCCTATTTTATCACCAGCGTGAGAAATTCCTGCTTCCAGTGCTTTTTTTGCAACGGAGTTTCCTAATTTGAAAATTGCTGAGGCTACAGCTCTCATTGGTTTAAAAATATCAACAATCAAACCTGTTCCTTTGTGTCGGAAAACAAACCGCCCTAATTTCGGGTTATAATAACGCGAGAATTCATAACTTTTCATATTATTACCTTTTTCAATATTAATGAGAATGCTGTATCAGCCCCATTCAGATTGATTAATCTGCGTTTTCCATCAGTGATATAAATTCGAATGGAGCTTATTGTGTTTTTATTCACAGGACTGAACATCACTCTCATGGGTTCAAGAGTAAAACTATATGATGCCCTCAGAACAGATGTTGAAAAGGAATAAATGATATTACTCCCTTGTCCATCCACAAGCGAATCATTTGTCAAATCACAATGAATGTTCAACATATCAGTATCTTGGCTAAAATTTGGAACTCTGGAGCCAATATTAACTTTATCCTTCAGAATCTTTTTATCAAAGCCAATGAGTTCGTTAAAATTACTTTGGGATAGATCTAGTTGATAATTTTCTGCCAGTGTGATTGTTACTCGGAAGGTTGTTTCATTAAAAACCAGATTGATTGGAAAAATCTCAGTTTTTTTAGTGGTGCCGTCAGCTGATTCTTCTTCAACAACAACAACTGTTGCTTTTTGAAGAAACTCATTAATCCATTCATATGTCCAAACTCCAGCTGGGAAAGATATATCCTGAAATGTATTTCCATTATCAGAGCTGAACCTGATTAATTGGTTCCTGTATCCAGCATTGATGTTATACCACGTAAAACTCATATTGTTTTTTTTACTTCATTTTTCTCTGATTTTGGTGCTAAGTTAATTATTTCTCCATCTAATACATTTT
This sequence comes from Cladopsammia gracilis, assembly GCA_022457155.1. Classification (NCBI taxonomy): domain Eukaryota; kingdom Metazoa; phylum Cnidaria; class Anthozoa; order Scleractinia; family Dendrophylliidae; genus Cladopsammia; species Cladopsammia gracilis. Next base: position 106,125 of record JAJGOT010000230.1, read on the forward strand.
TGACAATCGAATTCACTTCCTCTCATTGCTGTTCTTATTCAGATAAAATTCGTAAAATTAGTAAATCCATATTTAGCAAAATCAAGTTTTCCTTTATAATTCTTCATTTCATTAAAAGTTTTTAACAATATAGCAGAAGTTGTTAAAACACCTAAAATAATAGGATTTAATGTTATTCCACCTGTGATTACACGAACAGAAGCTAGAATAACACTTAATAAATTAATAATATAATGAATTTTCTTATATTTTGAATGACTTTTATATGTCCAAGTCATTTTGTGAAAATATTTATAGAGGTCTCTAATTTGTTCAAATTTCTCAGGATTAAATCAAATATACTTTTATTCATTGTCACTTCGTTCCCATTCTTTTGATGCTCATTTTATTTATATTTATAATAAACTTTTACTGAATGTAAGAGGGAAAATAATATGATTAACATTTATGTTCATTCCATTTTCATTAGAAATCCTAATCCTAAAATTATCCATTTGAGATAATGGTAAATTAATACCTGTTCCTCAGTCTAAGAAGTCTGAAAAGAACTGAACACCAAAACAACTGAACATTCTGCTTTGCGGAGTTTTCATGGACGTCCGTAAAAACGATGGTGGAGTGTACGAACCAGTATCGCTAGTTTCGGCAGCTCCAATGCAAATATTATCAAGGATCAAGAGTTTGCAAAGTCCAGGGAAGTTCTCAAAAGCTCATAAACGAGACGTGGTCGTTAACAATGCGAAGGGAAATCGTCCACAAGCTGCCTGTAAGTTGACTGAAGCTGAAGACCTCCTTTTTAGCCCTCAATGGTTATTATGGGCAGCCTGTACTCTCTATATTTAACAGTACTTTTAATATAGTAAATCAATGAGGAGTACAAATAAAATTGTTTTTTCAATCAGGCAAATTCGGAGATGACCCTGACGTTCTCCAGTGCAATCTGGTGGGTACTCTCTTTACAATTCGGATTTAGAGCACGGGACGACAGTCAAAGACTTCAATGGGGAGATATCAAGCTTGAAAATGATCCTCTGACTGACAAGCAGGTCCTTGTGTGGAAAGCTGAACGAGGATTGAAGCTTAGATTCTTACAAAACCGCATCAAATGAGCACCAACCTAAAATGTCCTTGGTTTTGAGCACCATTACAAAAGCAACACAGCACCAGTTGGCTCAGCAGTCGAAATGCGCCCTTCATTTGGCGAGGAGCCGATTCAAACATCAGAAACATTGAAGAATGCACATTTCATTTTTCTTTCAACAGTGCACCTTGCAGCAGTGGCTATTGCTTGGATCATTCTTCAAACAAAGTTCTGATGTCAAAGCCGCAAAAAAGTCATGCTGTTATTTCAGATAACTCAGATTCTGATTGAGAACATGTAATACTTCTGCAGTGACTGCTGTAGTTGTTGAATTCGTTGTCGGTTAAATTTTGCCATGTTAGAAAAACAGTTTGTGATGATATTTTTAGAACTTCTGTGCATACGTTTTTCATCATTTGACTGATTTTGACATGTTTAACGTTTAGTTTGACAGTTGATTGTCATTTCTGTGGCTTTTGCATGGCTTTATCTGTCAGAAAACTAATTTATGGTAGGTTGGTCCGCATAGGAAAAAACTGTGCCCTCAGTCTTGAGCACGGCCTTGGGCCGTGCTCAAGATTGGGCACAGTTTTTTCCTATATGGACCTCCCAGCTGGTAAATAACCTATATATGTGTTATGTTGCTAACATGTTATCAGAAGGCTGATTGGGTGTTGTGATTTGGTCTTTTTAACGTTGTGCAATTCCAAAACATATCCATACTCCCCATGGAAGGTCATTGGAAATTCCAAGGGGGATTTGGATTAGTGATCTGTCATTGGTATCACAGGAAAATTAAGAATTATTCATGAATATGAGGTCTAATAAAGTTTTGTTTGTTTGTTGTTGTTGTTGTTTGTACAGTATTTGTACGATTTTCCACTGGAAACTGGTATTGTATACATCAACAACATGGCTGCTACTGTGGAAATGAAATATTGAATGAGTGGAGTGATTTTCTTTCATTTACACTCGATTTTACCTCTAAAATTTGCTTTGAATTCTGCAGTACACTGTAACTGTTAAATCATAACATTTTCCGCTGGAAACTGGTATTGTGTACATCAGCAACATGGCTGCTACTGTGGAAATGAAATATTGAATGAGTGGAGTGATTTTCTTTCATTTACACTCGATTTTACCCCCAAAATTTGCTTTCAATTCTGCAGTACACTGTAACTGTTAAATCATAACATGTATATATCAGAAGGATACCAAACTTGGAGGGAAAAGAGTGCGTTAATTTTCTCTGAATATCAAGGACACGACGAGGTGATATATTTCATTTAAAGGTGTTTTTTTTGTCCAAAAATTTCCCTTTTGCTTTTCCAGTGAAAAGTTTTGCCTAGACATGCTATATCTTTTGGGTAAATTTTATTGCAAACAGTTAAATCCTCTGTCAATGTTCATCGATTCTCCTCAAAATGGTAACCTCAGCACCCCCTTAAATCCCTTGAATTCCAAAAATTCTTTACACTTATCCACAAAACCGAAATTGTTTTTGAAATCTACATAAAATTATTTATTAGGTCTCCAAATTACATCACTCTTGGTTAAATCACCAATTCAGCCTCCAGCACTTCCTTAAGTATGTTTTAACACCTACCAGATAGGGAAATGTCCTTTTCATGTACTCCTCTTGGTGGTGATTAATTTCTTAACCTTAAAATGGTGTTATTTCATTTCTCCAAAGGTCCTGAAACCTATCTGATGTAGCAAGATCACCCAGTCATTCAGAGTCAAGAAGTTCTATTATCTTCCTTTTAAATGATGAACAGATTTCTTTAGCTGAAAAGTTCTTCTCATGTCCCATTGCCACTGCCAGAAAGTCTTGGGTTGGCAAAGAGGACACCAAGCGTCACCTCTAACATCCTGTTGGGACCGTCCCAGTGACTGTGAGTTGAAAAATCAACATCTACAATGGCATCTACAGTGATGCTTTCATGGAACTCTTCTTTTGATGAAAACTCTGACCAAAGCCTGAGTGATTCTTTCTCACCCACACAGAAAAGTTCTCCAGTCCCATCAAAAGTTTCTGCCAAGCCTATTTCAGATAAAGACAGGCCGAAAGAACTTTCCACTGGATTTGTTATGCCAACAAAATTTGGAAAAATCAGATTCCAACCTGATGACTGGTGATATCTCTGATGTAGACAGCAAACATGGTAAAAACCATTGCAACTTGTGTGTGGGTTTCTACTGATACATCATCCCCAGCATGTTGTCAATGGCTTGCAAAACTACTAATTTCAAAGTAACCTGTACTTGCTGATGCAGATCCACGTTGCATACTTGCCAAGGAGCGGCCAACTTATTTTGGATCTACTATACTTACAATGAAGTTCCACACATGTAATAAATGGGTAAAGACTACAATATTACAGAGTGTTGTTAGCTAAAGTACAAAGTGCTGCAGTTAGCATTAACTTTAACCACTTAATTATTGGTGCTCATGATTGTGGTGATTGTCATTAATTAATTTTAATGTTTCTCCTTATGGCAGTATTCACTCAAAAAGGGCATCATGAAGAAATTTGAACTGGAAATATTGTGAAAATAAACGGAGCCCAGATATTGAAGGTAAAGGTAAATTAAAACAACCAACACTAGGTTTTTATTTGCAATGAATGTTTGATTTATGTGCAGGGTTATCGAAAACCTGGGAAGTACTGATGATTTACACCAAAGAGAAGCTGTCTTGTTATTGAAACAAATGACCCAGGAATGTGCAGAGATCATACAAAGGAGAGTTTATACTGTAACTTGAAAATGCTTATGTATATTAAAACAACTTCTAGAGTGTGTTCACACCTTTAATTAATACTGAAAATCGAATCGTGGACTCCCTGGTAGAAATCCTAAACAGGATCCTATAGGATCTTGTAGGATCCTGTTAGGATCCTAAAATTACCAGGATCCTGAACAGGATCCTATTTGCATTCAGGATCCTGATCACGATCCTGACAGAATCTTATAAGTTTCAGGTTCCTAAGTAGGATCCTGACAGGATCTTATGTGTTTCAAGATCCTGAACAGGTTCGTAATGGTGTTCAGGATCCTGGACAGGATCCTATCAAAAGAACCTAAGATCCTGGACAGGATCCTACCAGTTAAACGTAAGATCCTGTACAGGATCCTATCAGGAAAACCAAAGATCCTGGACAGGATCCTACCAGGAAAACCAAACCAGTACCAGGAAAACCTAAGATCCTGGACAGGATCCTATCAGGGAAAACTAATATCCTGGACAGGATCCCATCAAGGATTTTTTTAAAATCTGATTTCATTTTAGGGTCTTAGGAATTTGCCTGATATGATTACAGCCAGGATCGTGGGTTTATCAATTATAAGATACTATCAGGAAAATCAAAACCAATCAAATGTGACCAAAAAATATTTTAGTGCTGATGTAATAAAATTATGTTATGTTTGTGAATGGTCTCTATAAATGCTACACTGTTATTAAAGAACTTACTGCATCTATGACTGCATCTATGACTCAGTCATGTTGATAACTCTTTAAAACAGATGTAACATAACCATCAACATTGTCATCTCCACTTTCTACAAACACAATTTGAGAGCATCTGATAAACCTGTATAGAACAGACCTCTGTACAGCTGTAAAGTGGAACCCAAGGTAGCCAGCTGCCCAGAACTCTTTTAATACAGGATCTTCAGGCTCAGGTAATCCTATCTGGGAAACATTGAAATGAAGATTTGTAAGTAAATTAACAACTGCAAAGCCATCATTCCCATCTTTTACATAGTATTCCACTTTTCCAAAACATGTTTTACCACCTTCTTCAAACTGCACCAAGAAACTTACAGAGTTTTTCTTTCTTGCATAATGAGAGCTGTGAAAAACTTGACCTCCTTTCTTCATGCGTTGTGCAACTCTTAGTCCATCAGTATCAGTAGGGAAGCCTTCGACTGGGTGTGGGATATCAGGAATTTGTTGTTGCAAAGGTGTTACAAATTTAATTCCATCACTTAGTGTTATCTCCCTTTTTGAAGCTGCTGGTTTGAGAAGTTGTTCAGCAAATTCTTCAACAGGTTCATTACCTTGAACATTTTTAAGTACATGTCCAGTTGCATGCTGTGCCACAGCCAATTTCTTGATAATCTGGTCAGGGATACCCCTTGTTCCATTGTTCCCCTTGTTCCACGCTTCAGATGTGCCAACATGGACTCAAAAACAAATCCAGAATGCAGGATCAAAGGACCATGACTTCTCACTTGATCAGCCAGATGAGTTAGGGAATGTGAGTTGTATGTGGCCTCAGTGATATCAAACAGAGTTGGAAGAAGTCGGGTATAACTAGAAAGCATTGCATCAGCAATCAATATATGAGCTTCTGTTATACTGTCTTCACATAAGAGACGGACACCAGTAACAAGAAGGCAATGATGGTAAAACAATTCTGGTGGAAAGTGTCCCTTCATTACGGGAAGTCCAACATGAAGAAAAAGTGTTTGTTTTTCACTTGCTTTCCATTTCTTAAATTCTTCTATAGGCCTGAGCTTCCTGTTGAAGTCATGAGGAAGACTGGTAGATTGGAGTTGTCCACTTAAATCTTCCTTTGTAATAGCATTGTCTAGTGTAAACTCACTTGGGCAGGTTCCTGATAGCCACTTTGAGAATCTCCTTGTATATTCTCCTTCCAGGACTTGATGCATATAATCCAACAAGACCATATCTGGAATTTCAAGTATGTCATGGACAGGTGATGTAACCTTTACTCCAAATACTGCCTCCTTTGACTGTTCTGCTAGACGGGCATGAGTAAGAAAGTCAGGGTGATTCCTTCTAGGGGGGGTAGGAGAAATGTATGCATAGAATCGTTTGTTTCCAGGCCCTGGCATTTTCCTTCCTGCATGTAAGCAGACACTACAACCAAATTTGCCATTATGTAATTTGCAGTTAATTGATGGTCCTTTAGCCATCAGGTCTGCTAATTGACCATTTACAACAACTTTGAATTTTGTTTGTATTCCATCTATCTGAAATCCTTTTGCTAGAACCTTTGTTTCTTCAACAAAACTGTTTTGGAATACTCTCATTTCAGGCTTCTTTTTACCATACCATAGCCCAGAAAGTACAATGTTTTTAAAAGAATATCTCAAAGAAGGTGGCATCTCAGCAACAAAACTCTGAATAGGCCACAATGACATATTTTGAGACTTTAAGGCTGGAGCCCCATCAAGATGCCAGTATAATGAAATACAAAAACTTCCATCTCTCTTAGCCTGTTCACTCTGTCTTCCATAGACATCTCCATCCATAATGTCTTTATATATACCGTGATGATGAACAAAACTGTTCACGTAATTCTGCATATGGGTAAGGTTTTCTGTCGAGGATAAGAAAAACTGTAAATTGCATGGCATTTTCAGGGTTTGCATACTCAGAAAGTGACCAGCTAGATAATAGTTGCTATGTATATATAATTGCATTTCTGTGAAAATAATGAAACCTATGCATCCAGAACACTGAGGGACTGCTTCTCAATGAAATTATTGAAATAATTACATTACATTACATCTTTTATCCCTGAAACCAGATGCTAATTATGCTCTTCGTTCGTCTGCACAATCCCTTCTATTCATCCCAAAAGTCAACTGCTCTACACTTGGGGATCGAACCTTTGCTCATGCTGCACCTGTTTTATGGAACTCACTGCCATTAACTATAAGAACAAGTAGCAGCCTCGCCATTTTTAAAAAGCAACTTAAAACATTTCTTTTTAAGAAAGCTTTTTATTTGTTGAAATAGTTCTAACATTTAATTTTAATTTCGTTTGGAATTTTCGAATTTCATTTTTTTTTCTAGATTTTACCATAGTATAACATATCATTGTTGTTATTATAGCTTTCAGGGATTTTTAATTTTTTTAACATTTTTTATTTATTATTTATTCATTAATTTTAACTTAATGTAAAGCGCTTTTGAATATTCTTTTATAGTTTTAGCGCTATACAAATTCATTATCATTATCATTATCATCATTAGTACATTAGCATATCACCCAAACATCCAAATTACTGGTGACATACAAAAGTAACTGAAAGGCAATATAATTGTACAAAACAGATTAACATACAGTATACATCTAATAAAGACACCCAGGGTCGGAATAACTTTTGTAAATCCGGCTTCCTGGTTGTTTTGAACGCTGAGATATCTGGCTTCTGTGCTCAGCTTTTACTCAGAAATCCTGCTTCCAGGATTCTTTTATTACTAGACCCAGTTCTAAATTAAAATTGCTAAATGACCTTTAATGAAGTGCAAATTACTTCGTAATATGACTTCTTTTTTTTTATTTTTTCGTGCATATATTAACTACGATTCTGAATGACGTGTTTTCATTCTCTTAGACGTCGATGTGAGTATACAATGGTACCTTTCATTCTAAAGTTATTTAGTGTTGGGACTCATTTAAAACCATGGTTACAAATTATAACTTACCTGAAATTAATGTTTTCATCTCTTCAAACAAATCGATGATATAGAATATGCTGGAGTCTTTCCACATTCCAATATTCCCATATTTGCAACATTGTTCATTCGAGCATAATGTATTGTTCAGCAGGTGCTGACATTTGAAGCATGTTGAGTATTTCGTAAATGAATAGCCAAGCTATGCACTTAGACCTTTTTCAAACTTATAGCTTGAAGAAGGGCATTTATTACCTGCCGGAAGACTCATCTGCAAAAGTTTTAAGATGCTGTCCATAGCTGAAAATGGAAAATTGTGTCTTTGGTGCATGGCCAACAAAATGTTATTAAATTCATTTTTTGAAAGTGATGAGCCATTATAGAGCTGGTCATTAGCACTCTCATCTTCATCCTCATCGTGATCAACATCATCGTCACTGGTACCCTCAGATTCTGTGTCATCTTGATTCACTGGCAGAAGTAGCATCACTTTCACCATCAGATGAACTATTTACGACACTTTCCTCTTCTGAATCACCGACACCCATGCCTTGAGCATGGTCTTCTTCACCTGTGATGTCATCAAAAATGATCTTGTTTACCTGGAAGTACAGTATTACACATGACTATCATTATTAAAAAAATACAATGAACATGCATTAAGCCCTTATTGGAGATTAGTATGTACTAAACACCCCCCCCCCCCCCCCCCACATGGAACGCATTCTCTGGCACAGGACCTGTCGGAATATTTTTTCAAAGGAACCAACGAAATTTTGAACCCCTCAGATGCAATCTTCCAAGATGCGGACAACAAAAAACTAGGGTGTCAGAATCATGTCTTCCATAGGGGGGTTCGGAAATGTTATGGGATGTCCCAATCATACTGTAGCGGATATATTGGTGTTGCCTTTCCATTATTGATTATTATATTCCCACAACGTACCGTAATTATTCCGATCACCCTCTGTATAATCATTGTGTTCTGAACCATTGTCCAACTCGTGATCATGCTTCCTATGCTGTTGTTCATCGTCTACTAAGGTTTCATCCGAAGAACTGGATTCTTCACCACTGGATCGAAGTTCTTCGGGATCACGATGTATAATATTAAAGCCAATTGATTCCTCTCCACTGGATTGAAGTTCTTCGGGATCAGAATTTACATTTAAGTCAACTGATTCTTCTTCACTGGATTGAAGTTCTTCGGGATCACAATGTTCAATATTAAAGCCAATTGATTCTTCTCCACTGGACTGAAGTTCTTCGGGGTCAGAATTTATATTTAAGTCAACTGATTCTTCACCACTGGATTGAAGTTCTTCGGGATCAGAATTTACATTTAAGTCAACTGATTCTTCTTCACTGGATTGAAGTTCTTCGGGATCAGAATTTACATTTAAGTCAACTGATTCTTCACCACTGGATTGAAGTTCTTCGGGATCACGATGTTCAATATTAAAGCCAATTGATTCTTCTCCACTGAATTGAAGTTCTTCGGGATCAGAATTTACATCTGAGTCAAATGATTCTTCTCCACTGCTTGCAGATGAATGAGAAGAATTGTCATTTAATGAAATACTATTATCATTAAGTCTGCGACGCTTGGACATCGCGACTAAAATAAAAGCATGTGGTCTTGGTCAATAATCTCGTATCCGGATATTTTTTCTCTCGCAGAGAGGGAGACGATCTGGGTACGACATTAATTGATCAATGTTGAAGGCAACGATTGGCTTGTAAGCATGCACGTGACATGGGAAAAAAAAATGAGAAACGCCATTTCGTCTCTGACCATTGCGTCGACCTTTGCTTCTTTTCTGTCATGGCAAATAAGCGTCTTCCTTGTTCTGAAAGACTTCAGAATCGTCTAATGAAAGACAGATTTCTCGGTAAGTCACACATATTTGCATTCCACTTTTTATTATTTTCTGTAAGCTTAGTTTGAGGCTAAAGACAGGATGGAAACGGCTTTTACAGAGTACAGTATGTCGACACGAAAAGTAACCCTTAATGCCGATAATTTCGCAAGAGTTTACAAGAGAAAGTGTTTCCTAATAGTTTTTTACTGATATATTTAAGCTGAATTTTCTTGAATTCTTGGGAAGGCATTCACAAAATTTTGTTGATGCTCAAGACATATCAGCCAAAACAGTCCATTTCCTAGTTTTCCCACCCTTTTTTCGTAGTACCCTCTTCAAAGAAATATTAGAGATTGGTATACGCCTAAAGCGTTACTAAAAATAGCACTTTCGACTAAATAACAAAAATATTTATTGTAGTTAATAATTATATTTAACTTCCAGGTCAACTTTAAGCGAAAAATTGTCAATAAGCACACTAAATTTCCCAAGCGACATTAGTCCGGACAAGGCGCCACCCAAGCTTGAGTTGTTGACATTTTTCGAAAGACGCTACAGCGAATTCATTTCCAATCGAAAACTTATTCTTTCCGACTTTATTCGACAAAAAACGTAGGTTTACTATTGCGTTTTAACTATTAACTAGCGTAATAAATATGGCTATGCTGTTTACGGACCCATGAAATGGAAAGCATGAAAAAAAACAGACATACCTGTCAACAAACTGGAATTTCGCGCCTTCGGCAACAGCAGGAAAGCCAAAAGTAGCTCATGTTAAAGAAGACTTATCGATAAATCAATTATTTTTTGTCATATTTTATTTACCGAAGAAAAATTACATCATGTTCATTCAAGTGCCGGTCCAAGGTCCACATACTGTAGTGCACGTGTTAGACCATTTTCCAAGTTTGGCCAAATTTTGATGTCTTAAGACTTAATATCAATTCACGTTGTCGGGCAAAAGCAATTGAAATAGCTGTATACAATTGATGTGAGCTTTTATTATTTTATTCATTATTTGCTTTTAAACTTTTTGGTTTCTGTTTATCTGTTATAGATTTAGTTTATTTTAAAATGTTCAAACAGCTCTCATAGCATTTAATTGGGTTATTCCAGAAAAAATCCACACCTCCCCGACGGATGGCATGCTGAAAATTCTCGCGGGAGGCGGGGTTGAGGGCTCAGGAAATCCAGGCGGGAGGGGGGTCTGGACGTAAAAATACTTCCTCGGGGGTTGATGTTTGAAAATGATTTTGAAGAGAACACTTTGTGTTCAACACAATAAGTTAAGGTTTAACTTCGTCGGTTCCACATTATTCATAGAGAATAAAGCGGATGAAAGGGAGAAAATACAACTCAAATATGGAGAAAGTCAGTGGTTAACGTAACCGGAAGCGTGCTTTGGTACCTTGCAACAAAGCTCTTGTCCGAGTTCTTGCCAGCAACAAATTGTCAGGGAAAGGTTAAAAAGTATCAACCGATTTAAAAAAAAGATTTTTGAAAAAAAAAAATAGATGTACCGTTTTGCAAGTACGCAGTGTTTTCTATTTGTAGAATTGTTTTAGCTTGCTTTCGTGCACAAGTTCCCTGTAATCTGATACAAGCTTAGCAATATACGGCTTATGCAAATATCCAAACTTTTCTGCCGCTCTTCCTTGTGTACTGTTTAGTTGATGCGTTAAACCTTGAAGGAAATATAAAATAATTGGAAGCTTTCCAATTTAATACTTAAAGGCATATTGCGATCAAACTTGTTCGAATGTTTTCTTTGTGAAGCCAATAATCACAGTAAAGGCGCGCCAGTAAATATAATTAAATTAAATAGCGCTTTCTGAATTTGTTTCCTTTCAAGATTTTTTTGATTCGCGAAAACATTATGTGAATTATCCTTACGGATAAGAATGGCAATCTAAATACACAGGAAAAGTCGGAAATTTTAGAAAACACTAGATGTAATAAAAATAGGTTGCTGGATTTAAATAATATTTTGTGATGTTTACAATATTTCGCAGACGCAAGCGCTCGGCGCTGCAATTAGGATAAATGTCATAAATAAATCATCAAGCCTTCCGGAAGCAGAAAATCACTGAATTCTGACAAGTGTTTAACTCTTTTATTCAAGGGAAAGACATTTTCATTCAAGGATTTGACCTTAAGAAAAAATGTTTTGGATTCATGATCATGAAAAAGGCAGCGCGTGATCAAATTACATTTTACACAAAATTTGCATGAAACACATTAACACTTTGAAGAAACTGTGAAGCCTGGAAAAAATTAAAACATACCAAAATCAAAGCAGTTTTTTAAGGAACTAGATTTATAGAAACATTTCATTCGATTTTGTCTTGAAAGCACCAGGTTTTTTTTGTGTCACGCAATATTTATTTAAAAAATGTTTCACCAATTTATAGCACTAATCCCACAGTTTAGAAAAAATATAAAACACGATCTCCTGAATGCGACGACATGTATCTTTTTTTTTTCATTATCTGTAAATTTAGGGCTTCCAAAAATTTATTGGAAATCTGGGCAGGATGGGGGGGGGGGTGGGGGGTCTCTGGGCTTGGAAATCCAGGTGGAGGGAGGGGTCAAATAATCTTGCCATCCGTCGGGGGGTGTGTGGATTTTTTCTGGAATAACCCATTATACACTAATGTTTTGTATTTAAAGTGCCCACGAAGTGAACAACAAATCAAGCTTATTATTATTAAGCTTACTAACTATACTTTCTTCTCTACCGGTGAAATGCGTACTATCAAATCTAACCTGACCTGTGACACCAAAAATTTAATCTACATGATTCAATGTAACCGCTGTAATTTACAATAATATTGGGGAGACCAAACGACGCTTAAAAGACAGATTTAATAAACATCGCCGTACTATAGATAATCCTAACACCAAGTCTAACCTACTACAGCCACTGAACATTTTCTCTCCTCTCCTAATCACACTGCTAATGACATACAACTAATCCCCATTGAAAAATTTTTCTCTAACCGAGACTCAATACGTAAGGCCAAAGAAGGTTTTTTAATTTCTAAAGGCAAAACACTTGTTCCTCACGGCTTAAATATTCGTGAAGAAATATACTAATTATTCACTTTCGTATTAGTTTCCTTTCATTGTTTTCTGTACATTTTTCTTTACTCAGTTATTTTTATTTCTATCTATCGTTGTTATTTTTCTAGGCGTAGCCCTACGTATTTCCGCTGTTACGTATACATGTCAACTATTTATATAAAACCAATGTGAATTTTACCTCATTGTACCTGAAGAAGGCTGGTTTGGCCAGCCGAAATATAGTACACCTTAAAATTTGTATCTACGTTGTATCGGTCTTTGCTTCTATAGTATAATTTCATTTTGTTAAACCGATCAGATCATTATTGATCCAATGTATACCAGCAGGAGTCGTCCACGGTTACGTGCTTGTACTTCTCATTTCTTATTTGAAAGCCCTTTCAGAATTAGGAAGAATGGCGTTTTTATTTTTGTAATACCTCGTCTCATAGGAGATATTACAAAAATAAAAATGTCATCCTTCCTAATTCTGAAATGGCTTTCAAATAAACTTGATTTGTTTTTTACTTCATAGGCACTTTAAGCTCAGTGAATGTTTTTGCCTCTTAAATACGAGGACAAAAAGTAGACTTTGCCTGCTAAAATAATTGACAGGTAAAGGAAGTGTTCCCTGTAGTTATTTTCATCGTTTACAGATTCTCAAGGAAAAGAAAAGAACACATTTCTTGTATATTTCTATGGGGAACTGAAATACTCAGTGGTGCAGGGGAAAAATGTGGTGGAGCCAGAAAATCCTTCCCTGTATAACAAAATAACTGTCAAAGACAGCAAAGGCGAGACTTATGAGGGGGTTGTATCATTTGTAGGTATGTACTCAAATATTATTCAGAACTTGACTGCATTAAAGTCTAGTGAAAGAACAATAACAAGGGGAAAATGAACCTGGAAAAGAATGAAACAGAACGGGGGAGTGAAAAAGAAGAAAATGAAAAGTCAAGCTCATTACAGTTTTTCGTGTCCAAAAACTATGTTAAAATTTTGATTTCTGTGCATGCCTGAAATGAAAAGTAGACATGCATACTTGCCCTGGAAAGGTTAGGACATTTAGTTCTTGTGATGCACGCAACTTTTTGGACAGTTTGCTTGCAATTCGTCTAGATAGCTTTCAGAAAAGGGCTTTAGAATTAATGAATTAAAAAGGCCGTGTTTTGAAAAATCTCTGGGCATTAATGGGTTAACACACATGAAATTTGTGTTGGGTTCCCTATTCTATCAACTGAGTGTTATAATTTTGTTCGTACAGGGGATGCAGATTCATGTAAATATAAACAGCTGGCCATGGAAAAGGTTTATCAGTGTCCCTTATTGAGGAAGAATCCAATGGCCTGGGGCAAGCAGCCAATGAGGATGTCCAGTCGGGTATGGAATTGCATTTTCCTTATTAGTCCACAAATTCTGACAAATTTTTATATTTGGAAAGTAACGCAGTGATGTTGTCATTGTTATGTCTTCTTAATATGATACAAGTAAATAAATTTACAAGCCTGCAAAATTTTCCAAATTATTTTTCTTATTTAAATGTGCCACTAGCTTGTTTGCGAATGGTTTAGTTTCAGAGATAATAACATGGTTGCCACAGCCACAGGATTTTGAAATTCCCTGACCAAATAAATTAAGAAAATTCACAAATTAGTCCTGGCATTGGCCTCCAATCTCCCCTCACAGCCAACTTCAGCTATGCTTCATTGTAATGCAACCTGGAAAAATGGCTATATGTGTGAATAAATGGTTTTTTTTCTCACCTTGACATTAACAGCTTGCATTCTTGATTACATAAAAACATCGCTGAGTTGGCAATAAATAAATTAGTACACTAACTTAAAATTTCACTTTTCCCTGACTTCTCCCAAAGACTTAAATTTTCCCTGACTCGAAATGAAATTCCCTGACTTTTCCCTGACCTTGAAGACTTTTTTCCCCTGACTATTTCCTGACCTGTGGCAACCATAAATAATTTAATGATTAGCTTTGTTATATACAGTCATGTGTCGACATCACAGGGGATTGTCAAATAATTATTAAATGAAATGACTACTCATTCATTGCATTAATTTACATGTATTACCAAAGAATGAAATAGGAACCATGCACATCAAAAAAAAATATTATTATTAAATAACATAATTATTTATTAACTTTCTCAACCCATGGAAAAGTGAACATATACGATTCAGGCCAAACTGCAGGTTCTGATCTTTAATTTCTAGTTTGTTTGTATTTAAAAATAGTCAGGAAGGCAGGGCAAGTACCAACAAAAACAATGTTGATCTGAATGATGGTTCTTCAGATGAGGATACCTCATTAAAAAATGACAGTGGTAAGTTGAGTTAATTGAGTCAAAGTTATCAGTTTGCACTCAAGGAAAAAGACAGCAGATAATAATTATAGTAGCTCATAAACATCCAGCAAAAGTTAAACTTATAAAGTTCTATGTGTGATTAATGAATGAGTGTGGTCTGGAGAATAACTAATGAAATTATATGGATCTTCCCAGTTGAGTCTTGACATCATTTCATTTATAAAGTTCTGAGAAACTCTGAAAATATGAATGATTTTTCTCAGCTAATGGCAATTGGAATCAAATTAAGTTACCCCAGTGTTTAATTAAGGAATAACAATTCAAATTGTATTAATGTGATATTTTCCTTTTTGAAGAAATAGACAAAGAAGCTGAAAGGGTTAAAATCCTTTTACAGAAATCAGAGGTTAATTGACAACTTTTTTATATTTATATTACAAGATTTTTTGTCTCAGTTTACATCAGCTTGAAAATTATGTGGCATGACCTTGAGTATAAGAGTATAAGCCTGCATGCATTAGAATGTCAATTCATAATTTTGGGGCATCAAAAATTGTTTTTAAGTAAAAATATATAGGGATGGGCCATCAGAAAAGTGATGCACGAAAGAGGTCCAGAAAAAAATGTCTTGCATGTAAAAGTTGCTAAAAAAAGGCCAACAATTTCTGCAATACATATGACTAGAAAGATATTGTGCAAAAAAAGTCCCACCCCCATCACTTTTCTAATGGTTGTCACTAACCTGGAATTTATGGTCACAAATGTTGCTTTTTGTTCATAGTGTTACACGATTATGGAGTGAGCCTTACAAAAGAGTCATCAAATCATTATCTAAATATTTCATACTTCATTTTGTAGACAGCAAGCAATCCCCCCTGCACCTGTTCTTCCCAGAGTTCAGCTAATTAAGGGATACTCAGAAGCCGCTTTAGTGGAAAAAGAAGAGCTTTCAGGGATAAAATCTTGCTTTGAGGAACTATGTACATTTTAAGCAATGCGAAGAGATGGGTTCGTTTTACGGATTTCAGCACCAAAGCGGAGGTTTAAAGGTAAAACAAATTACATTTTTCAATGGGAATTTATCTTGATATCAATCTGTGATTGCCTTTTTGTTTGTGTTCTCGTTATTTTTGGAGAATTGTTTATAAACGTGTGGCTTAAATTCAGTTGTATTAATTTCTTGAATTTCATCGAAGACACGGCTCGGCCTCGATGCGCTAGCTGTAAATGGTATAGTATGGGTTTTGCTTTTAAACATAAGCTTAAACTAATGGAGTTTTGAATAAAATTTTTCGAAAGAAGATTGTGTTGTCCATTTTTATGTGTTTGTTCATTCATTACATAGATTGAAAAGCGATTTTATGTACAACCCATGAGTTCCAATCTTGGGATCGTCTTCTTCTTTATTGGAGCAACGAAGGACTTGATAAGGATAGGCACGCACTTGAAACTACCAGTCGTTAGCTCCCATCGGAGGAAAATGACTGCACCATAGGCTTTTTCGCCTCCGTCACAGAATCCATGGACTTGTGGTACACCAACTGCATGACTTGGTTTCAGTTTTCGATCGAATTCAAATGCCAAGAGGTGATTCATGGTTAGTGCATTCTCCACCCACTGGTTCTGGATGCTCACTGGTAGGATCTCGTCCCAGTTGTAGCCTGAAGTCCACAATTCTTGTAGATCAATTCTGAACTTGATCGCTACGGGCAACACGAGACCGATAGGGTCCCATAATTGACCAACAAGACCTAGGCAACGTCTCTTTGTTAGGACACCAAGCTGATCGAGGTCGTTCTTTTTCAGGGTAAACTTGTCTGTCTGTTTATCCCATCTTAGGCCAAGTAGATCTGTGAACTTGTGATCGCTAGATTGGTCGATTTCTGCTTCATTTGAATGCCAGGTTTTGATCTGGAAGTGTCCTTTTCCGAGAATAGTGTCAATGTCTTTGGTGAGTTGTTTTGCTGTTGTTGTATTTGCTCTAGATCCACCGACATCGTCCACGTACACATGGTCTTGAAGTTCTTTCACCGCTTCCGGGAACTCTGCTTGAGATAACTTTGCGAGCGTGTTGATGGCGTTAGTTGCAATGTCAGGGGCAGGTTTATCGCCAAAGTTCAGCCTAAGCCATTGGTACACAGTTGGTGGATCTCTTGGCTTACTCCTCCACAGGAACCTGCGATAGACTTGATCGTCTGGGTGCACCAATATTTGGTTAAACATTTTGCGCACGTCCCCAGTGTAAGCTACCTCGTCCCACCGCCATGCTGCCAATACATCAAGGAGACTATTGATGAAGTTAGGTCCTTTCTCGAGACAGTCGTTGAGGGACAAACCATCGTGACCTTTTGATGACGAGTCAAAGACGAGTCGAACTTGCGTAGTTCTCTCTGGTGTAAACACGGCTTGCAAAGGAAGGTACCATTCAGGCTTTTTGTGGTCAACTTGTTCAGGTGGAACTTTAGTCACAAAGTCCTGATCCAATAGCTTTTGGACTTCCTCGTCAACGACTTTGAAGCAACCTTTTTTCGCGAACAATTTTTCAGCAGACAGCAGCCGCTTCAGAGCAATGTCGTAATTGCTTTGTTTGGGAGGTCCACTTTCCTTCCAGGGCATCTTGACTTGGATTCTACCGTCAACTAACGCAGTCGAGGCTGCTAAAGACTTCACAAACTTGCTTTCACGGATCAAGTTATCACTGCATGCACACAGTTCAGTTGGTTTGACACCAAGGAGGTCTTGCTGAAGGAGCTTCTTAATATCCTCCACAACGCTGACTGTCCCGACTTCTACTGACTGAATTTCTGATATGCTTGAGTTGTTTGACTCGAACTGTCCCAGGACATACCATCCAAAGCAGTTTCGTTTTGCAATGGGTTCTCCTGGTTCTCCGGACATTGTGTGGATATCAATGAAGGCTTCTACGAGGTCTGTGCCAATGAGGAGATCAATGGCTCCGCCCGAAAGATGCAATTTATCAGAAATGTTTTTCAGATGAGTGTATTGTCCGACTGAACCTTTAGAAATCATTTTTGCGTTGCTGCAAGGCTTTGCTACAGTGTACACTTGAATGGACTTCGTAATATCTTCATCTGTAGGCGAGGCAATCGTGATATCGATTATTTGGGAAAGTTCACTCTTCTTCCTTCCTCCAGCCAGATTCATAGTAAGTTGAGTTGCTGATCCATTTTAAGCCAAGTCGTTTAGCTGCAGGTTTGGAGAGCAGACTGGTGTTAGACCCAGAGTCTAACATTGCAAGAATCCCGACAAAGTTCCCATGTCTGTCCATTGCTTTAACCTTTTGAACTGGGCACAGTCCAGTGACGGGTTTTAACTTCCTTTCTTGACTCACAGCGTTACCTTGGACGTTGCCACTAGCCGGAGCCATAGTTGAGGGGCCTTGTATTTGACTTTGGAATGGAGGTGCTTTAGGATTTAAGCTTGTGTTTGTTTCGCCAGTAGTCTTTTCATTGTGTAAAGACCGATGGTGATTTTTTCTGCATTTGTCGCAGGTTGAACCGTCTGGCTTCTTGCAATCGCTTGTGTGATGCGTTCTAAGACACTTGCGACATCGCCAATGTTGCTTAAGATCTCCCACCTTTGGTTGACGGATGCATTATGGTACGTTGGACAGGCAGCGAGATGATGTTTGGTTTTGCAGCCAAGTGGACATGTGTCATCATCAGCTTCTTCACCACTCGCGGCGTTATTGTCTGACTTTTTGGATCCCTTGTCTCGGCGACTTAGTTCATTCTGTCTTTCCTCAGGGTTGGTGCTACTTTTGCCTCGAGAACGAATGCTGGCTTCCTGATGTAACCAGGTGATGAGGTTGCTAACGGTTTCTTCTTTTACCTCGCGATTCATTTCTCTACCAAAGTCTGAGTTGTCGTTTGGATCAAGCTTAGACAGAAGCTGAGACATGAAGAATGGTGCTTCAGAGGACTCTGGCACAGGGCACCCATTAGCTTCCATATCGTTTACATAGCAAGATATTGTTGTGGCAAATTGTGTGAAGGACTTGGAATCTCGTTTGACTGACTTGAGATTGTTTATGTCAGACAGCAATTGATCCATCAATTTTCGCCTGTCTGCGAACTCGGTGTCTAAGATGCTCCACGCACTGTCGATGGTTTTACAGGTTTTAACTTGGTCGGTCCACCACGAACCTTTGGGCATCGCGTTTCTGAAGCGTTGTAACTGCTCGTCTTTATCTTGTCCATACTTCTCCATCCAATGGTTGAATTCTTTTTTCCATGTAGAATAAGATCTGCGAGCTCCATCCCATGTTGGTACTGGTAATCTTTGTAGACCACTTGCGTTTGGTTTTGATCCTAAGGTGTCAGCCATTTTTGTTACTGCTGATGACATTGATGTCATTGATGATGATAAAGCTTCTAAGGTTTCAGAGTTCTTAAATGTTTCTGCTGAATTTTGATCCTTTTGATACGCGGCAAACTTGAGGGCAATTTGAAGAAAATCAGCTTTGGCTTTGTCTCCAAACTTCCTGGCCGTCAAACACGGTTCTTCGTCTGCGCCAATGGCTTCTTCGACCGATCTGTCTAAAATAGTTTCCTGCTGTTTTTTGATGAGCCTATATTTTGTCTCTACTTGGTTGAAGGCTGCTTCGAGTGTTTTCAGTTCAGGTTTCACCGAGAGAATTATTTCAAATTCTTCGATCAATTCGTAGAGGATGTTTACGGCATTTTCCATTTTCCCAACGAGAGTTTTGACATCTACTTTAGGCGGCATTTTGAACGGAATTCAGTTCATTGCTTGACGTAATCCTGGTGAAGATTTCGGCGTAATCGTGATGAAGATTTCGGCGTAATCTTGATGTAGATTCGGTGTAATCGTGATGACGATTTCGGCGTAATCTTGATGTAGATTCGACGTATGTTGAAGGAACGACTCCACTTGCGATGCAAAGTTTGACGGTTGGAAGGTTGTCAATACCACGCGACTCGGCGAATCTTCGATGACAAAATTTGACTGATGCGCCGTTAGCGATCGAAACGGCAATAAGGGAAGACCAGCCCGGACTTTAACACTAGACTGTTTATTTGCACTATTGAAGATGTAGTCAACTGAAAAATAGAAACGTTTACAAATTACTATAAATTTCTCTATACATTTCGGCCACGCAGTGATTAAACACACTTACATTTTGTGTTTGCTTTTCCGTGTCTTTAGTCCGTTGAGTTGCGGTCTTAACTTCTGTAACTTTCGTCGAAATGTACATCGCGGCTTCGTTAAATTATAATTTTGCATTACTTGAGTTGCATGTTTTATATATTTATGAATATATTAAATGACACCTTTTTTCCCGCTCCGTGGAAGTGAGGCGATAGTTTGAATACACATTCCGAAAGGCGCGTGAAATGCAGATCAGGGTACAAAAGTATATCGGGCTGGAAAACTGTAGGCTGGATATCAATTTTTTTCCCATGCCCCAATAAAAGGTACAGATAAAAAATGTAAACCCCCGCCTGAGTGCTTATCCAAAAATTCCATACCCGTTAAATATTATGTTATTTCCCAAAAATATAGTGTACAAATGTGAATGTGTTGAACATATAAACCATTAGATATTGAAAAACTGAAATATTGTCCACAGGGGATCATCTTTGGTCAAGTTTGTTGGATTAGTATGACATCTTCAAATATAGAAGCAAGGACATTTTTATATAATGTTCCCCACTCACAGCTAATAACTCAGCGTCACTTTACAGTGAGTTATATATTACTTTAAAAATTGCGAATTTTTAATGAACTCACTTATAGTCTAGAAAACAACTTTTTTTTAACTCGGTAATATTAGTTCCAATTTTTCCAGCCTGGTATAACCTGTAAATGACCGGTCCCTAGCAAGAAAAGCAAAACTTTTGTTAAATTTCCTAAACAAATTTTGTTACATAAAGGTTGCTCACATTTATGTCAATTGTTTTCACATTTGGTGTTCAATTTGAAATACAATAGCTGAGTGGTACAACAAATGTACTGTCCTCATATTATATATTATTAAAGATTCTCAACTGATTTGAAGATGTTTTACCCATTCAAATTGTATCTCAATTTTATGACCTCAAAAAATTGTTTGTCCATTTAAAAGAGAATCTGCCAGGTTGAAGTTTTTACAGAATAGAATTGATTTAAATCGCTGTTATTTGTTAAGATTTGGTGAAAATCTGAAGTTAGAGCAGCATAGAAATATTAGTGAACTTGTGAGTTTTATAAGTTGTGAGCCAACTTCAATAAGGAAATCTCAGTTGCTTGACCATAATATTAGTCAAAATATTGTTGTTATTTTTCACACAATTCATGAAATGTGAAATAGTTTAAAACTCTGAATAAATGTTATTTTTGCACTGGAATTATGTTTTTGTCTTAATTGTATATCTTTGAGTTTAATTAGGATGCCATATTGGATGAGTCAATACGTAGTAATTTGACTTCTTACAAATTAGCCAGTGGCCAGTATGAAATCAAGATGTATTTCCTACAGGATATTTCAGGATCCTAACAAGATCCTGTAGGATATTTCAAGATCCTGTACAAGATCTTACAGGATATGTCAGGATCCTGAACAAGATCTTACAGGATATTTCAGGACCTGACAAGATCCTGTACAGGATCCTAAAAATATTTCAGGATCCAGTACAAGATCTTACAGGATATTTCAGGATCCTGACAAGATCCTGTACAGGATCCTAAAAGTATTTCAGGATCCTGTACAAGATCTTACAGGATATTTCAGGATCCTGACAACATCCTGTACAGGATCCTAAAAGTATTTCAGGATCCTGTACAAGATCTTACAGGATATTTCAGGATACTAACAAGATCCTTAAAAATATTTCAGGATCCTGAACAATATCCTACAGGATATTTCAGGATCCTGTAAGATCCTGTAGGATCTTGTACAGGATCCTGTAGGATTTTACAGGATCCTGTACAGGATCTTACAAGATCTTGTCAGGATCCGACAGGATCCTGTACAGGATCTTACAGGATCTTACAGGATCCTACAGGATCCTAAATAGGAAATTATTCAGGATCCTATTAGGATCCTAATAGGATCCTGTAAGGATCCTGTTTAGGATTTCTACCAGGGCTATCTGGAGCAAAGGGCTTCTTGTACCGCATAACAAATCAAAAAATTGAATAATATTGTTTATCTTTTCTACTTATACTTGACAGACATAGATGTAGATGCAGCTGTAGTGAAAAAAAACATTAAGAGGTTACAAGTGGAGCAAAGTAAAACAACTAAACACCAAGATGTCCCTGTAATAAAGCAACTTCTGTCAGCCACTTTTGAGGCCCATCATTGGCCAAGAGATCTATGTATGCAACTAAAACCACCTGCATGGTCATTGATTGGGCAATTCATTGCATAAAACCAGAACAATTTTCCTTAATCGCAGTCACATAATTCTACCAACATGGAAAATGCAATAACATTCGGATGAAATTAACACAACTTCGTGGTTTTCACTTTTCTTTTTTTTTAGTTTACATAGGAGGTATACAGAGCATTATCAAAGGATAAGGTACCATTCAGGAATTTTAGTGCAGTTGTAGACAATTGGAAGAAAGTCATTCCAAACCTCATCTGCATGCTTGATGATAATATATAAAATTGCGCTTTTAGAACACCTGTTCACTTAATTATATATTTCTGATTGCCCTGTAATTGGCACGTCATAAAAGGAGAATGATCTGATGGCTCAGCTTAGCCTTTAATTATGTTCGTGAGCTACTGGTTTAGCAACAGAGTTTTTTTATGTCCTTTTATTGGGACTTTGCATCCTTGGGTAGGATACTGTTTCCCAAAGGAGTAGTATGCATTTGTTTATATCTTATGCTTGAAATACATGGCAGGGGTGAGGTGGGGGTGGTAAGACTTATGGGCTTTAACAAGATAAACACCCGCAGCCTTCCCAGGTGTGTAATACAGGGTAACAGGTAACAGGGCAAAATATCGCCTCACTTCATCACTACCTAACATACCCCTTATTTGGTGCCAAATAACATTTCAATGGCTATAATGAAAAGGAAAGGCAAAATTGCCACGAGACACTGAGGTTGAAAATTGTTTGTAAAACTTTATGCATGCAAACAAAGTTCAATATTGGGATTTTAAATAGAGTCAACTTAAACCCAACTTAAACCAGGTACCGGTAGTTACTGTTGATTCCATGTGTCTCCTCAGTATGTATGATCTTGTTCTATTCTGATTTTTTTAGAAATATTGAAGTGCAAAAAAAGGATGAGAAGGAATTGTGGAAACTTTCCTGCAAAAGTGAGTTACAACACTAAAAATGTACCAAACATTTTTTCATAAAATTAGTTTCAAGAAACTGATAATAATCATTTGCTATGTAAAAAAATATGATATTAATGTCAATTAAAGACCACATTCTAAATGCTTTTTTGACCTTTCTGATTTAGTGCAGTCGCTATGAGTTGTCCACGAGTAGTGTGGGCGAGAGGTAGAGGATCGGATGATAATTAGTGGGAGGTGACAATCTTTAAATCAATTTTTTTCTTGAAAAGGTGATAAAGGAAGAGAAGCCTCATTTTAGTCATTTATATTTACTTACACCATATGTATATATACTAGTTTTTATAGGCTGGGAAGGCATTACCAATATCCTGACAATATTCATTAATATTCTGTGAGTTGGCCTTGCGCAACTGACACACATGTCACAGAGGTGCACCCACGAAACATTCTGCTAGCCACGACCATGAAAAATGACAGGCATAGGTTTAGTTCTGCAATGTACGATGCATGTACAATAAAGACACGTCATAACATGACTTGCATAACAATAGTGCCATCCAGTCACGGTTCAGTGATTAGAATGTTCCATTGTCTATGAAATTCCACTGCTCTCAATGCCATCCAGTCAAAGGGCCTATTGTTGTGGTAACATTCTTTTGTCATTGATTACAGTGCACTGACACATGCTTCGGAAGATGCCTTGAAGGAACTTGATGAAGATCTTCAACAGCTATAATTGAGAAAATGGCCAACTTTCTTGGTCTATCATTTATCTCAGATTCAGCGTTTTACAGAATGCAAAGGCTATATCTAATTTCATCTGTAAGTGAATGGTATAGTTGGCAGAGGAAGCAACTTATTCACAAATTTGCTGAGGGCATTGTTGTTTGTGGGGATGGCCAGTGTGACTCCCCAGGACACAGTGCTTAAAATCTGTTACTTTTTGTTTTACTGAAATAATAGACAATTAGTATTTGCTCTTAGTGATTCGTCGATAGTCGGGGTAAACAGTCGGCAAAGTAGAGGAAATTCCCATTCTTGGTAGCAATCCTCTAGGCATTAACTATGATTAAATTATTTTTTTACAATAGATAATACGACTTTAATATATTCATTGTTGTCAGTGTTCTAATATTGGCTGATTGTAGGGGAAGAGGAAAATTGCAGGAAACAGCTTTTTCTTTGAAATAGCAAAGGAGTAAAAAAGCTGGTGCTCGAAAGTAAGTAGATGCCTTGCATATCATTTGCACTTTTAGCGATAATAGACAAAATCTTAACAAAGTTACAAAGCAGAAAATTATAACAAACAGCTGGAAACTCTCCGTAGTTCCCAAGCAAGATATCTACCATGTCCTAAGTGAAGCACACTCAGCAACTGCTCAACTACTCGTGCGTCTTCCTGTTTTGCATATAAAACCATCCTTGTTGTTAAGTCCATGGCGCATTTAAGTTCCTAATTTATACATCCATTGCCCCTCTGTCCTGCAATTCTTTAACTGTTGCACCTGCAAAGTTAGCATCATTTTAAAACAGGAAGACACATGCTAGTGCACATGCACACATTTAAATTTTAAATTGTGTAATGAAATACATGTAATGGTTGTTAGTCACCCTAAGAAAGACCACTGAATGTGGCCAAATATAGGTGTTGTTAAAAAGGAGGAAATTTTTCGTCTTCATTTGCAATGAATTTGTATAAATTTTATGAAGGACAGGCAGACTGGATGCTTGTAAGAAGTTTATTATATGTTTACACATGCAGCACGCCATAGTTTTTATTTTTTTAGGTGCATCAAATTTTAATTCGCTACCTTTAAGTTTAAGAAACTAACTCCAGAATATTATTTAGGAAAACGCTAGACGATTTTTACTTGTAAAGTTTTATAGATTTTATTATTTTTGACCAGGGAGTTTTAATATTTTTAACTAGAGTGCCAAGGCACTTACGTAGACTCCAACTGCAAACCAACCCACCCAGTATTAGAGAAATCTATTTGGGTGTAATTGATTCTAAGTTCCAAGTTCTAATAGTTTTCTTATTTAGTTAGTAATGCTACACGATTTTTACTTGTAAGGCTTTAATGAGTTTTTAATGTTTTTAACGAGAGTTTAACATAGCACATGATTTCCCTTTTATGCATATCTTTTATTATAACATAGCTAGCAGAGCTGTGCAATCAAATTCAGTATACATAAGCATGCTCAAAATCCCGATAGTGCATGCTGATAAAAGTGCCATTCTTGACCGTGATTTCTTTTTTAAAAATAAAGAATTTTGTATTTAAACTGCAGTAAAATAAAACTCGAGCTTTCAACAGAAAATTTGAAATAAAACCAATTCCTATTTTGCTTAATATTTTGCTTACCACGAACAATCACTTCTGATATTGTTGTCCGTTTTTCGCGTCAGATTTGATATACAATTCTACCGGCTATGTTATAAAACAATTGGTTCATGCTTTTAGCTGTGCACTGTCGAGTTATGGAGCACGTGGGAAGTTTGGAGAGCACTCAAGAAGCTAGAGTTGCCCTTAGCGATACGCTTCTTTCGTGCTCTCCAAACTTTCTGTGTGCTCCATAACTCGATAGTGCACGCTAAAGCATGAACCAATTGTTAATTAGTTGGTTGACAGGACCCCGTTGATAACAGTACTATGGTACCGAAGGTTTATCCTGCATAAATATTCTGTTATTATTATTATTATTATATTATTATTATTATTATTATTATTATTATTATTATTATTAGTCATTGATACATTTCTTAGATCTCTTCAGTCGATAGAAGCTGAAGGAGCATGTTGGTTATATTGAATATTGGCTCACAAAACATATAATGAGATACATTCCATTTGTGGGGGATAGCGACAGCAAGAGCTATTCAGCTGTATGCAAGTTAAAACCTTTGCGTTCATTCCAAAGGATACTGATACTGCTCCTTCATGCGTGTTTGCTCATTCTTGGTTTGATTTTTACTACATTGGGGTGAAACATTCTTGGAGTCATGTCTACTATTTTTAATTGGGTTTGTGATACCAAGTAAGATGTATATCTGCAAACATAACTTTCCAAACGACTGGTGCTACGTTAATAACTTGGTATCGTCACTTGCTTGCAAGGACAGTCTAGTTGCATTGTGAATCGAAATTGAAAGTTTGAGGAAGAGCACTGAGTCTCATAGTAAACTTCCCTTTTAGGAGTTTATGTGGTCTAACATGCATTCTTTATGCATTTTTGTTAGCAAAAAATGCGTTAGATACTATTAATAGACTTTTTAGTGAATTTGTGGGGACATTCCTGTTGCATTTTTGTTAGCACATTACTGTTCTATCTGTCATCAGTCCTAAGTCACTACGGAGTACCATGAGACGCACGCGCGCTAGCTTATTGAGCCATTGTACGCTCGCTTGCGGAGCCGAAACGACGGATACTTAATGCCGTGAGTATTTACAATCTGAATAGAGATCACTAACTATTGGTTGCTACTTTTCGTTTTTCCCTTTAGCAATCTACATCCAAAAATTGTGCCGTAACCTCTTAATTGCTCATCATGTCAGCTAAAAACTATAAACTTGAGGCTAGCCACCAAACTGGTGCGTCAGACAGCCAACCTGGCAATAATTCTCAACCTGAGATCACTCACCCTGCTGAAGCAGGTCGGTCTACAAGCCAACCTGGCGAAAACCTAGCGCAAACACTTTCAGAAATAAACGTAAATATGGGCACAATGGCCTCCTTATTAAAAACGATTGCTGAGCGCCAAAACACACGGATCTCCTTGAGGGATCGAACTCTAATGAGGTCGAAGCGCCATCTCAAATCTCTCGAGGCTGACCTCATTGATGATAAAAATATTTGCGCCAAAATGAATCAAAGCTTCGCTAACATAGCGTCCAAATGGTGGGGCATCACCCTTCCCAACGATAAGCTCAAAGCACTACTGGCTAAACACGCCAAACCTGAAAATTGCGCCGACATATCCACCGTAAGAGTCAACCCAGAAATTTGGGATCAAATGAATAATTCTAAGCGCAAAGCCGACCTGTGAGTCATTTTAAAAGCAAGTGATCGATTAGTGAACCAGAAACCGAACACAGATAAAGAAACACTGGCCGCTAATATCGACGCCATTGTCCTAATAGGACACGCTGTCGGGGAGCTTCCCGCTTACGCCGAGAGCAGATTAAACCGGCCCTTAAAGCTGAATTTCATTCGCTTTGCACCCAGGCAAATGAGTCGGCCAGTCGTTCAGATTTGCTATTTGGGGCCGACTTAGCCAAACAAGTGCGCGATGCTAAAGATACGAACAACCTTGGGAAAGCCATAGATGCAGGCAAATCTGGCGCGACACGTTTTTCCCGCCCATACAATTTCCAGCACAGGGCACAAAAGAATTTGGGCAAACACTCCAGGCCTGGAGAGAGCAAGCCGTAATTTTAGGGAAGGACCAGAAAAAACCACCTCCAAGAACCGAACTGAGAGGACATAATACAATCTCTGAAAAACATTAAAAAATCGGTACGTGACCTAAAGGAATATTTGGAGTCTAGATACACTAAATATAGGGCTGGTTGCATAACCAAGTCCATTAGCGCCTGGCGGCAGATTACCTCTGATAAGGAAATTCTGACATCTGTCAGAGGTGCAACTCTTGAGTTGGACACGAGGCCATTTAACACTACACGCCCACAATATATTTTCCCCGGGCTATTTTCTCTGTTGAAGAATGTGCCATTATTGACAATGAAGTAGCAAAACTACTATCTAGAAGTATTATTGAAACAACTGATCATGA
This sequence comes from Cladopsammia gracilis, assembly GCA_022457155.1. Classification (NCBI taxonomy): domain Eukaryota; kingdom Metazoa; phylum Cnidaria; class Anthozoa; order Scleractinia; family Dendrophylliidae; genus Cladopsammia; species Cladopsammia gracilis. Next base: position 133,972 of record JAJGOT010000230.1, read on the forward strand.
TTCTTATGAAGTGTTTTTCCCCATCTTCATTAGACCTAAGAAAGAGGGGGGCCACAGACTCATTCTAAATCTCAAGGGACTAAACCAATTTGTCACTTATCACCATTTTTAAAATGGAAACGCTCCATACTAGCGTAGTAAATAGACCTTAAGTAATCAAAGACCTCAAGTATACTTTAAATCACGTATGTTTACTTACATTGATAAGCGTTCATATTTAAAATTCTGAGTATACTTCAAGTGACAGAGCTGTCAATCAAATTACACGCCAAGTATATTCAAGCATGTGCATGAGTGCGGCAAAGATGTTAACATTTATTTTACATCATGCAACCTCGAAAGCTCAAAATTGCTTTTCTTATTTGGCTTTTATTTTTCCTGCTGCAATGACAGCGGGCTTTGCTACTTCACCAAGCTTTTCACTTTCTCGTTGTGGAAGAAGAATTTAGAATTAGACAAAGAAATCGACGCCGGTTTATGTTGACGCTTTTCAGTCGAATGAGTCAAAACACGCAACGAAGAAGAAGAGCTTGGGTTTGGCCACGTCCACAAAACTGGTTCCGTAGTTTGTTGGCAAATCCAGCGCTAAATTTTCTTTGGAAAGAACATTTTAGAGTGACACGCGAAACTCCGTGGTCTAAGTAGTCGTCATCGCGGTCCAACACGCGAAAGTTGGCTCGAAAGTGACTGAAGTCGGGGTTGTCCATTTTCTTTGTCGTTCGTGAAAGCAAGGCGTCAAGCAAGCAAGCAAGCAGATCGAAATGATGTGCGTGTCGTACAAGTCTTGCGTGTTCTGATATCCCATCGAAAAACGCATTTGATTGACATTCAATTTCCTGAAATTGTTTTGATAGTGCGTAAGTTCGCGGGTAGCAGAGGAGCCAAATTTGACCTAATACGCGTTCGATCTTTAAGCTTAAAACGCGCGCTGTGTCTTGCGTTATTCGATCTGTTATTTTCGAGTTTTTCCCCGAGCGGGACCCTGAGCGTAATCAGCGCTTTCCGGAAAGCGTAAGCTTTCCGAGCGAGGCACGAAGTGCCGAGAAGAAAAAGAGACAGTCTCTTCTTGCTGCGTAACGATTTTGTGGCGCCCACAGTCAGCAATTTGCGGTTACCCAACGGAAAGCTCCGATTACGCTTGGGATCCCGCTGGGGCGAAAAACAGACTCGTAAACAACAGATCGAGATCGAACACGTAAAGGTCAAATTTGGCTCCTCTGCTCCCTGTGCGGAAGATTGCAAAAAGGAACTCCAGTGAAAGTACTACTTCCAAGATACGTGTAGCTTTCATTTGAATGGTAAAACTTCGGGCTCGAAACTTTAGGACATCAAGAAAACTGAAAGTGATAATCGAGGTCAACGGGATGGGTTAACTTATCCACTCTCGCGCGCAGACATCACAACTGTCACGCGCTCGATTTTGGAAGTGATAATATTAAAAAGATAAAATTTTCGTTTCGTAAGAAGATAGCCAAGTAGTGAACAGTTAGGAAGATACAGGTATATTAAAGATTACTGCTCTTTATTTGAAGTGTTTTGAAAGGTTTAAAGAAACTATTTATTTGCCTTTCATGCATGATCAGTTTGCGTTACAATATGTTGCTCCAGGATGCTGGAATTCTCGGCGCATAGTACAGTCAAACCTGTATATAACGGTCACCCTTAGGAATGACCAGGTGACCGTTATATACAGGGTGACCGCTATATCTGGTTTCCTTTAAACTCTACTGGAAGTTAATGAGTAACGTTTTTATGACAATAACAATTAACAGCAACGTCCAAAATACGAAAAAGGCCCCTTAAATGTGCGTGGTTATAAAAAGTGACAGGCATAGCACAAATCCTGCTCGTCACTAAAAGCATTTTAGCCCAGCTTTAGAATAGGTAGTAATTGCCTGACACATTTTTCTTTTAAGATCAAAATAAAGATATATTAAACAGGCCTGTTGTTCTAAACGTCGTCAATTCTTTGATTTTAGAAAAAATCTCTAGCTGTTGATACGGTTAGGAGGAATTTACGCTTTCCAGAGCCGTTTAGAATACAGTATTTAGTTGTATGCCGTTGTTTGTTTGCTAGCTCTTGGCATATTACATTGGAATTTGTTTTGGCTCACTTTTAAGTAATGATTCGCATAAGGGGCGGACCATTAGAAATCTTGGGAGGGGGGGTGACAATTACCAAAAAAAAAATCCTGCAAAGGTAAATTGTCTCAAAAAAAATTCCTGCAAGCAGTTGACCATGAAAAAATAAAATCCTGCAAGCTAACCGGCTATATATACATATATTTATTTATTTATTTATTTGTTTTAAACTGCCTCAAAGGTCTATCTGGTACATATACCGATATCTTAATTTAGTATACATGTATACTGAAACAGTGGATAGCATTGTTAGCGCGCTCGGATTGGCTACTGAAACTCGGAATATTCACCTCCCAGCAATTTGCGCGCGAAAATTGTAATCGTTAATTGACAGGAATAAATGAGTTAAAAGTATTATTTTCGTTATATTATGTCACTGTTTCAGTATATATATCCACCACTACCCTGCACCTCCACTTCGGTGAATAGTTGTTAAATAACCAAAACCTTGTTTATGTTCATATTTGAAAACACTGTGAACATCATGAAATATGTAACCTGCTCTACAGATTGTCCAACCGTCCCGATTTCGTCGAGATTACCCCGATTTTGCTTGAAAATCCCGAATCCCGACCAATATGTGATCGGGATAGGAAAAATCCCGATTTTGACATTCGGTTCTGTCATTTTCGTCAAATTCTCGTAATACTTACTATACAAAAAGACGAAATTGCGTTTACTCAACTCTGATATCCAGATAAACTAAAGAAACAGCAAGAAATATAAAATGAAATCGAGTACTTGTATGTGGAGCCACACAAAGAGACGCAAAGCGACGAGAAGCCACATCAATTCGCCAAACATTTTTGACAGAAATTGTTGTCTCAGAACACTAGAAATGGAGTTTCAGAGCATCAAGATTTCAAAATTTTCTGGTGGGGCATGCCCCCACACCCCCCTAGCGGCGCTCGACCACTCCATCTCAATTCTTATTTCTCCATATATTTTATGCAACGGTTCGACAGTCTGACTTGAATCTACTCTCCAGCGTTTAATACAAAAAATGAATTGGGCCAAGTATAAAAAAATTGGAGCTTGCACGCATTTATAAAGAAAATCTGAGAAAAAAAAACCTGCAGACTTGCACCTCCCCCAAAAAAAATCCTGCAGGAAACTCAGGCCGAAAAAAAAATTCATACACTGAAAATTTTTTGACCCCCCTCCCAGGATTTCTAATGGTCCACCCCTAAGAAGGAAAGTGCTAACGGCAATGCACGATGGAATGTCAACTTTTTTCATTGTTACAACTAGTGATCTGATTGGTCTAGACTCAAAGACCGCTAAAATGTTAGGTTTCAAGGTGCATTTTGTTTGATTTTTTAAAGGGTTCATGTAATTTAAGACCCAATCGCAAAACATGCAAATTTTTAAAGAAATTGTATTTGAGGAACTTCATCAAAGAAGCAAAATTATTCGCTATTGTCTTCTGCTATTTTGATTAGTTAAGCACGAACATTTCCTAAAATTTATCTGACGCAAATGGATATTCTTTATTTTTATACTGAAATATAATTATAAACCATTAGCCCCTCCCCTATTCTTGAAATCAAAGACATTCTATGTGAGAAAGAGCAAATGCCACAGAACAATGAAGTTTACTGTAGTTCTTATGTGGAGCGTTACTTAAAGTGTTGCAAGATCAGCAGTAGATGCGTAAGTATAGGAATAAGTCGCTGCTTAGGAACAGTTCATTGCTCGGTCCTTAATGTGGGCGAAGTTGAGCGCAAGTCTGCGGTTAGCATAACTTGCGAGATAGTGTTTCTTCATCACGGCTTAAAGAGTCTAAGATCCAAGTCTTTTGCGATAGTCATGGCCTATATTGGAATGATGGCATCTTGCAGGTGAGCTGTTGAATAAGGCTTGTCACGTTTCGCTATTAGTTTGATCGTAATCCAATTTGGTGACCATTATATACAGGTAAAAAATAATGAAATTGTGGATTCGGGAAGTCTTAAGGGTGACCGCGTCCGTTATATACAGGTGACCGCTATATACAGGTAAACTTTACAGTAAATATAAGGCACGATGTTTGGGAAGTTGTTCGGTGACCGTTATATACAGGGTGACCGCTATATACAGGGCCGTTATATACAGGTTTGACTGTAGTCGAACAGCCTCCTCCTCTTACAGCTTCCTCTAGCGGACATCCTCAAGGCTGGGGGATGTTCTAACGCTCGAACATTTGCTGAACACTAATAAGTCCATTAGTGGCAACCTCGGACAAACGCTATTGAATCATTTTGACTCCGGTGTTCAGGTTGACTAGCCCTTTTCACCGTTCTTCTTATAATCACCGGAAATGTAATTGTATCTATACATCGTCTAGATATTCTGAGTTGACAACATATTTGTCACGCCATTTTTCGTTTGGTTCTATTAAAGTCCAATTGTTGTTGTTTTATTGGACGTCCTGTTACGTCTCCTATTATGACTTCGTACGTCACTAATATTTGGTACGTTGCATGACCCTGTTGGATCTCATAGGCTTTGAAATCTCATGGTACTCCGTAGTGACTTAGGACTGATGACAGATAGATATTTTACAACTAAACGAGACTTACCTGTAAGTTGACGTTTGATTTGAATTCCATCCTGTCATCAGTCCGGAACAAAGGAGTAACATGCCCTCCCTATTGGCATTTACCCATCCCTTCTCCTTCGTTCCTGTGACCTCCAACAAGCCCTTTCTTTAAATAATGGCTCAATAAGCTAGCGCGCGTGCTTCTCATGTTACTCCTTCGTTCCGGACTGATGACAGGATAGAATTCAAATCAAACGTCAACTTACAGGTAAGTCTCGTTTAATTGTAAAATTAGATACTATGATAAGAACACAAGAGTCGAGTAGCATATTTTTTGAAAGCGGTTTAGCGAGCGCATGTTTATGGCCTGACAAAGCGATATATTCCTACGTTGATGATTTAGTTAACTACGATTTTAGAGAACGTTAGAAGAGAGAGCAATTTATTTGGCCGTATTTTATCAAAAATTCAAGCTCTCGTTATTTTGTTTATTCTGAATTAGAGTGATTCATTTGTAGCGCACGTTTGTGGCCTGACAAAGCCATATATTCATAGCTTGATTTAGTGAACTAAGACTTCAGACAACGTTCCAAGAGATAGAAAGCAAGTTATTTGGCTGTATTTTATCAAAAATTCAAGAGTTCTTGAGACATCCTTTTAACCTAAACCGTTTTTCTCAATAAAGGTTAATAAACAGGTCGATTTTAATTAAATGCGTCATAAAAAAGAAAGAAATATTTCCAGAATTTCTATATAAAATAAAGTAGATATTTACAAACAAGAGCAAAAGAAATGTAATTGTGAAATATAGATTTGGGTTATTAGAATTCAGAGTTTTTAAGTTTAGGTATTAGTACAAAACGCGTTTTTAGAGGAAAATATAACAACATAAAATTATGTTATAATCATATTTTTAGAAAATAAGTATTTGATATCAAAGATGAAATCTGAAAACTTAAGGAAAGAAGCAGATGCATTTTGCCTGTTTACACAATCGCTGTTTTGAAAAATGCCCTTGCATTCAGTTAGGTAACATTCCTACTGTTTAATTTTCTTCTGCATAGCAATGATTTCTGCGGCCTACGATTATGGCAGTTTTCATGTTTTAAGGGAACATGAGTTTCACCAATAAACTTATTGTTCGCTGTGGCATGTACGTCATTATAGGTCATTCCCTGTTTTAGTAACAATGTACGTTCACTAGCCGGGTTCTCATGTTTCATGAACTTTGTAATGAAACGTTTATTTATATGTATTTACTGCTGGCATATTAGCAGCATGAAATTCGGTGGGATTCTTTCTGGCTTTGTCTGGATGGGAAATTTGGAAAAAGTATGAATACTCCCTTTATAATTATTATGTCAGATCAACTTGCAATTCCAGTACTAGGCCTTTGGAAATCGATCGGTCCGGTAGAGATGAATCATCATTCGTGCGCTTGAATTGGCTAACATCCTTTACGATGTGTGCTTAATATTTCCCAATCAGTTGTAAAAATGAACTGATATTGTTTATAGCATTACGTTCCAAAATAAGGAAAGAGAGAGTTTAAGGTAAGTAGTAGCATTGTTGCTGTACAGTGTGGAATCCATGTTACAACGGGTGCTTGAAAGTGTCAGAAAGAATTTCACAAACGCCGTATGTACATGTGAATAAAAAAGTTTTATTTTATCAAGCGACAATAAGTGTGTAATCAGTAGAAAATTTCTTCTGATTCTTGTACAGTGTATATTTCAGGATTACATGTACTGATTTTGCCGGTTGGTCTTTAATCTTGGTATGTAATTTTTGTTCATTTTTAGGCTCAAACATTTAGGTTTCAGTGACTTTTTAAGGCCTCATTTTGGTTCATTTTGGTCTGTTTGTTTTGGGCTATGGGGCCTAGTTTTCCTTATGGATGGTTTAATATATCTGGTATTCCGTCGAACTGTGAAATAGCTTATTTCGCTTCACGATCCATTTATATACAGTAGTATAAAATGAGACAGGCAAAAGTCGTAAAAAGTATTCTTAAAAAAGCCTTTAGAATAGCTTTCTAAAGTAGGTATACATTAGATCACCCTAGGAATATATGACATGTTGCTCGATAATATTGGTCCTTGATAATTTCAGCAGGCTTTCATGTTGACAAAAGAACTGATTAGAATTATTTTATCTGTCTATTATCCATGCCTTCATTGTAATAGCTCTCCTGATGTATATTAGGGTTTCTTTAATTTGGCTTAGACTCGTTTGTTAGATCGGCTGAAGTTTTTATTCTGATCGTAGTGAAAATATTACTGAGAATCAGAAAATTTCTTAGGCCGTGATTTAGTGTCTATTTTAATAGATTTAAATAGTCTAGGGCGTGCAAGACTTGCGAGAAAGTGTTTCTTCACGGATGTAGTCTAAGATCCAAGAATGAAAATGTTGTGCATGTCTTTATTGGAAACAATACTTCTTGAGGTTAATTATTCTTTTGTGGAGTAGTGTCTTGTGTCTTGTGCTTGACAGAACCTTCGCAGAATGTCGCCTGACCTGAACAACAGGCATTGACATTCAGTTAAATTCACTTTAATTTGCAATGTCTTTTTTTTTTCTCTACTGCGTCTCGGTAATTATTTTCCTCTGGCCTGGTGTCGTAGAATTTAAAACATGTTTCAAAATCGCACAACATTTTTCTAAACTAAAGGATAAGGTTTGCTCTGTGACTATACAGTACATCACAAAAGGAAAGATCACATAGCTTGTATATAACACTGACATTTATTGATTACTTAAATTAATGGCTTAAAATTATTAGCTTAAATAGAAACTTAAAAAAAACTTCTACAATGTCAATTTAATATTTCGACAATAAATTATTTTTGTTGAAGATATTGCATGTTACACATAATTAAAACAACCCAGGTTTAGATAAAAATCACTAACGGAAATGGTCTCTCGGACAGGAACCACCTTTTAATAAAAAGACTGGTGGTCTCTTTATGTACCCCCTCTCGCCCCACCTAAAAAGATGGTGTCTTGTTCCCATAGCCCCCGTTCTATCAGGAGTAGAAACTGAGAGAAAGATAAAAATATTCCTGTGCCGTTTTACTAGCAATGCAAGCTTCATGCCGACAGAATATTAAACTCTCATCTCTGATTTTTAGGCCAAAAAAAGGCGTCCATTACACTCATTAGATAGGTGGTATGCTGTGGTATACCCTATCCCTACACAGGCTGGGTCCTCGTCGAGTATACTTGCTATGATCACTTCCCTAAGAGCCACCATCTGTAAAGTGATGCTGGCATTTTTGCTGCAGCAAATGACAATTGAAAGCTAGTAATTAATGTTATGAATGATAACAGTCATAGAAAACTTACTCAATCTCTGAGCTGGACAACAAATCGAGATTTTGTTACCATGTACATGTGTTACACTCTGTTAAAAATGACGAGAATGCCATTATTGTATAAGTGGTGGTGCATGTCTAGGGAAGAACTGAAACAGTAACAACAATATTCCGACATAATATGACAGCACTGCATGACGGGAAAAAACTTACAGGAGATAGCCCAAAGGGCACTTTGATTCTTTTAGCCATGACATTAAACTGTCAGAAGATCCCACAATTACATAATCCAAGGGAAAATTATGTAGATTATGTAGGCAATTAACCGGAGTTTGAGTTCGTTTCCTTTACCTGCTTGTCAACAGTAGTCACGCTGTTCTCAGATTTTCTCACCATAGTTGGTTATAAATATACTTAACTATATTTTATTGTAGGGGTCATCCACTAGATTAGCCTTTGCTATTTGGATGATCCCAACTCAATCTTTATTTTGTGTTACATTTTTCTTTTATTCCTTAGCTGTACTTGTGTTTAGTTGCCTATGTAAATTTTACCTATATGTCATGTAAAACTGAGCTGAGTTGAATAAATTATCTTGTATTAAGCTTAAGACCTATAAGACATCCTGTAGTGTCCTGTGTACATCCGGGACTATCTTAACGCGGGAAACGGCGGGTCACATGACCAAACGAGTGTACGAGTGTGGGTGAAGTGTGAGCGGTTGTTATTCGAGTGGAGCTGTACGTAGCGGTGGGAAATGCATTACATTGGCGACGAGGATGGTTGAAATATGACCGAGAAACATTTACAGCCGTTGGATTTGACCCGACCTGCTTCGCAAGTCGCGGAGAGGTGGAAAAGTTGGAAGCGTGCGTTCGAATATTATGCCGAAGGAAAGGGCATCGAAGCTGCTCGTAAGAAGACATCTCAACTCTTACATTTAGCTGGGATGGAAGTGCAGGATATATTTGAAGACTTGCAAGATCCTGGTCCTATTCCATCGTCGGGCGACAACGCTTATAAAATCGCTATTCGCAAGTTGGATTCCTACTTTCGAGTTGAGGAGAATATTCCCTATGAACGCCATGTTTTTCAGCAGTTGGTACAGCGGGATGGGGAGACCGCTGACCAGTTCATGGTTAGGCTGCGAAAGCAAGCTCGACACTGCAATTTTGGGGAGGCTATGGACGACAATTTGAGAGATCAGCTAATCGAAAAGCTAACAGATTTTGAGCTGAAGAGAAAGTTGTTAGAACAGAGAAATATTACACTGGAACAGGCTTTAGATAAAGCTCGTGCGTGGGAAGCGGCCGGTCGACAGACAACAAGCATGACAGTAAATCCGCAGTGTGCAGAGGGAGACAGCGTCAATGCGGTCAATATGAGGCAAGGAAACAGGGATGAGAAAAACAGAAGGTACTACAATTGTGGAAAAGAGGGCCATCTGGCCAGGGATTGCCCAGCAAGAGGAGATATATGCAACAATTGTGGAAGAGGAGGACATCTGGCCAGGGATAGGAACTGTCCAGCAAGGGGAAAGATATGTGCAAAGTGTGGGAGGTATGGTCATTTTGCATTGCGTTTTCGAGGAGGGAGTTCTAATTGTCCAACGGGTTATTCAACCAGAGGAAAAGTGGGCCAGCGACAGAGGGCTTCTGGCGGATATCCACGTCACAATGCTAATTTCGTGGGGGATCAACAGATATCAGATAACGAGGAGGACTTTGCTTTTGCATTTACAGTGACTGAGGATCCGGAAGAGACATGCAATGTAACTAACTAATCGGGTTCCAATCTGGCCACAGCCTCTACCAAGAAGATCTGGGAGAGTCAGTCGACCTCCCGAGAGATTTAAGGACTATGTTGCCACTTAGGGGTGGCTGTGACATTGCTGTGACAGTAGCAACTTTAATAATTATTATGCATTCACAAATGTTTCTATTTGCTTTAGGGACTTTGTTGACATTATCTATAGTTATATATGTTATTTACCCTACTTATGTTTACGTAGCGGTGGGAAATACATTACACATCCTCCACTTGCTTTGTAGCCACCAATTTTCTGCAATTTTTTGTTTTTGTGGGTATAACAAAAAAAATGTTACAGCAATAGTCTTTCTTTGGTTTTACAGATGAACAACAACACGTTGTGAAAAACCGCTGTTGCAGGTCACAGTTTGCTTCTTTCTGGTCAAGCTGGAACTGGCAAATAGTATGTTGTCAATGGTTAAGTGCGAGCTTTGCGAAGTTGTGGGTAAAAAGTAGTGGTTGTTTGCTCCAGTGGTATTTCGTGTTCTGTATACAGGGAAGCTGTGAAGTCTTCTACTGTTCATTCGCATTATGCCCTACAAATGGTGGACATGCCAGCTGAAATGGTCGTAGCAAGATCACACCTCAATTACCCCTTGTGTCACAAGGATGAAAGCGGCTGACACTATCATATGGGCGGAATCTGGGATGTCCAGCAAACGCATATTTCTGGTGGTAAATGCAATACACAATGAAATTGCTGAGGAAAAAGACAAACGCAATCCATTTGCATCCAAACAAGTTATTCTAGTTGGCACATTTCTACAGTTGAAACCAGTTCCAGGCACTTTCAATGATGGGGAATTTATGTTCCGGTCAATATTGTTTAGAGTGGCAATTCCACACAGATTTGAACTGAAACAGAATTTGTCAAACAGAACATTTATCACAGCACTGAAGGAACTTTGCCTAGTCATCTACAGACCCGAAATGGATGGTTTCATGAAGTCTCTAGACAGGCCATTGGAAGGAGATGCTGTAGATATATTCTTCACTAAGCTCTCAGTTCAACTCCAAAGCCAAGAATCATTATTTAGGATGCCTGCAGAGCTGCTGATCTTTGATTGTGTTGATGAAGGAAAAGGAATTGGAATTAGCTGTCCTGCAGAAGTCAAGGTCCTTCTCAACGTGGATGCTAAAGTAATGATAGTCTGGAACCTTTCAGAAGATGTTAAGAATGGCACAACTAGGAAATTCATTGGTGTGAGAGGTGACAAGCTTGAAGTCAAGATCCCAAATCATGGAAAGGAGTTGTTAAAAAGACAAACTTGATCAAAGAGGGACAGAACTGGAAGAGTACTTGGAAGCTGCTCCCAGTTTCCTGTCATTCTTTTTTATGCATGCACCTGCCATAAAACCCAAGGCAGTGGTACATTGTTTAAAAGAATTTGTCCCAAGATTGATTTATGTGGCTATTTCACGTGTGCAACTTCCTGTTGATCTTCAAGTACGTAAATTCAAGTCAAGCCAACTTCTCAAACCACCACAGCATGATCCGAGTGTTTGTGACAGTTGTCGAGAGGAGTGTGATTATCTGACATGTTGTGTAAGTCAGAACTTTAACAAGATTTGTTTTTGGTGTGTGATATAGGGGAAGAGTTTGGAGAGGAGGATGTAGATGATCCAGAGGCACTGTCAGTAGATAGCTATCCTGATGGCCTGGTATCGTCATATTTTGACAGAGATGATAATGCCGTTGTCGATTTGGGTGCTGTTTTTCTTGCAATAGGTGAGAAGGAGAGCCAGTTTAGTGAACCACTGAATGACTTTGACATTGTGCAGCTACTAAAGAAACAAAACATACATGTACCTGAACCCTTGGCATCTTCTGGAAATGAATTTTGCAAAGAAAAGAATGATGCAATATCTAAGATTGACTGCCAGTGTACCACAGTTAAAGACTTTTCCCTTATTCTGTGGTACATGATTTTTAACTTGCTTGGAGACCACATTGCGAGTAATGCTGATGAAATTTTGGTCAACACCATGCTGCGCAAGCACCTGACTGTCCTGACACTATTTATTTTTGGATATAATTGGTTCAGCTGAGCATCGCAATGAGCTCTGTGCCCTTTTCAAGGTCGATGCCCTGTCAGAAGCACATTTGTCTATTGGTTCAGTGCTGTGTTTATATACGTTAATTCAAGTCATTTACTTTCTTAGTTCATCACTTGGCTAGCAACTTAGATATTAGGGAGGAAGAAACAGTACTTCGAATCGACTCAGAAACCACTCAAGACACAAGTAAACACAAAAACGTTCAAGTGAGCAAATATTGTTCTAATTTTACACTGAAATTCGAAGTGAATTTTCCCATACAACAGTTACCACGGCATTCAAATTACAACATGTAAACATCACTTGAGCTTGGGGTACCTGCAGTTAGTTATTGTGTTTTGCTCACAAGTGTATTTGAATATGGATATCTATTATATTCATAGTTTAAAACAGTTGTGAAGTCAATTGTAGCTATGAAGTTTACAAATCTTTATCAGATCACTGGTCTTTTGCATTCTCATTTCTACTCGTTGATAACACTTTTCAAGGTGAGAGGTAGTGCCTTTTTCAAAACGAGGTCATCTTTTTGATATCATGAGTGTTATTACATTCAATTTTGTGTTTCATTTGCATTCATTTTAATAGAATGCCAAGTGGTTGCACCATGTAGTTATAGATTTCAGGTAAGGCTGATTATTACTGTTTAACAGTGAAATACATCAAACAATTATTGCTTTTAAATTCTTTGAGAGATCTTGTGACAATCTTGAAGTTCATGTTTATCTCGTTTTACATACTAATTCAATGCTTGTGTTCATCATTTTCCATTATCACTTCAACATTTACTTCCAGTACTTCATCTCACAGTTCATCAATAACAAAGCACCACACGAAAAATTTACTAGCTCCATATGGAAAAGCCTTTGACATTCTTTCTAATCATGAGATATTTAAGAAGACAAAATCTTTCACTTGTGAATTGATGACTTGTCCATATTATGCCATGTCGGAATTTCGTGACACATTGTACAGCAATTTACCAACCCTAGAACTGTATCAAGATAAAGTGTTCACAAAAGCATCTGTTGAGTACCTCAAGAGCAAGATTGGTCCATTGAAACCAGCATTGAGATTTAATAACTCCAACAAAGCAATATCTGATCCTCCACACCTGAGCGACCTATCCCTGGTAATGAAAACAAAAGAGTCTGATTCCAAGTTTGACGAGCTGATCAAGCATTATTACGCTGCCAGCAGTGCCATGTTTCTCATAACATTAAGTATCATGTCACTGAAAACCATATTATTGAATCCTCAGGAGTACGCAGCAAATTGCAGAGAAACCAAATTGGTCCAAGACCTCAAACGAAATCCAACCAGGAAAAACATGAGAAATTACTTCATGAAGGAGATACTTCTTCATTCCAGGGCCACCCCTAGACCAACCTCCAGCGAAGCATCAATGTCCATGTGGGATACCTTCGTTCCAGAGAAGAGGTCGAAGAAGGACAAGACTATGAAAACGTGGAATCTAAAGACAATGAGGGCAATGAAAAAGAAGGACAGGAAGAGAAACATGATGAGAAAGAGGTGTCACATCCAAAAAGAGTAAGAACTCAGAGAAAGCCCCCTACCAGACTGGGAAGATGATGAATCGGACAAGACAAGGAATCAGAGAATTAACTCTGTGTGTAAATTATAGTGCTAAGGTAAACCCATAAATTTCCCTATACTGAGTGTTAGCCCTAGTAAGGAAATGAGGGACCACACGAGGGAAAGAAAAAAATCTTCGACCTCGGTGGGATTCGAACCCACGACCTCCGGATTAGATCTTCAGTCGCTCTACCGCTTGAGCCACGAGGCCGTACGGGAGCGGATCGTGGGTAATAAGGTGGTAATGGTTCGAATCCCACCGAGGTTGAAGATTTTTTCTTTCCCTCGTGTGGTCCCTCATTTTCCTTACTAGGGCTGACGCTCAGTACAGAGAAATTTATGGGTTTACCTTAGCACTATAATTTACACACAGAGTTAATTCTCTGATTCCTTGTTTGTATCACCAGTGCTACGTGGCTCAACATTTATTTGTACCCTTCACATTCTCATTGCCACAAATTACCACCTTATTACCCACGATCTGCTCCCGTACGGCCTTGAGGCTCAAGAGGTAGAGCGACGGAAGATCTAATCCGGAGGTCGTGGGTTCAAATCCCACCGAGGTCGAAGATTTTTTCTTTCCCTTATGTGGTCCCTCATTTCCTTACTAGGGCTAAAACAAAGAACACATCCAAGCATTTGCACATTATTCGTGTTCTACGTAGAGAGTTTTAATGTTTTGTGTTAAAGTATTAATTACTGTGTCAACTGTGTAACCCTAGTCGTAGGAATTTTCTTATCAGCTAATTAAGTATTTTATGTATCTTGCATTGGTTAGTTCATCCTTTGTCATTGTTGTAAGCGAGTACAATCCTTCTTCTGCTCATGCTCTCAAACACCTCTCTGGTCGAAATCCTTTCTCCCACTTCAAAATCATGGCCCACAGGTTAGACAAAGACAACTACATCTATGATGTAGACAACTTAATCCAGTTACTGTCCTCATCCCGGTTTGTGGAGGAGAATCCAACCGGTGCCCGGCCAAAAAAGCCGAAATCTAAAACGAAACAGACCAAATCATCCGAAGAAGCACATGCCGACTGCCAGTGCAGGCCCATCCATCCCTGCTACCCTTGAGCTGGAAAAAATCAAAAATCAAAATCTGAAGCTCCAACTCGAGCTGGCAAAGATCAAAGCACAGCAACTACCCGCGTCTCCCGAGTCAGCACCGACTGCTGTGCCGCGTTCATTAGAGGCGGACCTCGCCTCCATGCCTGTGAGCGGTTTGCCACTAATGGACTTACCAACCTTAGCGCAGTTAAGGGGGAAGCAGAAGCCCGGGCGTACCTTACCAAAAAACTACATTTCTCATCCAAAGGTACGATCACTTATGAGTCCTTACAAATTCCTGATTTTATATTTGGTTTTTTAGAATTCTACAAAGAACAATCTGCACCACAACAACAGGTTCTCCTTAAGCACCTACAACTATTGATGGAGCGTGCAGCAACTTATAGCTGGCAAAGCCTACGTAGTTTTCATTTAGCCATCGCCACAGCAGTTGAACAGGGAAGGCTCGCGTGGACAAGTTACGACACTATCCACGAAAGGTCACAGACCTTTTTCAGCCATCAAGACCATCAAGACCTTCGCACACACTCTCGGCCACCAGGCCCGCAATGAGCACTAACTTCCCCTCAAGCTCAATTGCAGCATTCTTCGCGTTCAGCCAAAGAAACCTACTGCTGTGACTGGAATTATTCGGGCAAATGTTCCTGCACCATCAACGTAGAGGTGACATCAGTGCTGCTGACCTTGTTGCAATCTACGTTGCACTTGTACATTCCATCTTGTAGTACTGTAGCATTGTTTGGCATAACGCCCTTCTTGCCTATCTTTCTAATGAAGTAGAGCGAGTCCAAAAACGAACTTTAAGGATAATATATCCCAGATACTTCTACCAGGAAGCATTAAAATTTGCCAAAATCCCTAGCTTGACGACAGGTGCAATGAACTCTGCATGAGGACTTGGGAGAAAATTACAAAATGTGGTCCTTTTTCGAAAAACCTAACCCAGATCAGGTCAAGCACCCATGACTACTTTGTTAGAAACTCTAACACTTAGACATCATTTAAATGCAGATCTGAACAATTCAGAGGAAGCTTCTTCCCCTAGTACCATCTAAATGGCAAACGCAAAATTAAAGCTTTGAAAAGTTAACTGTAATGTTTACACTACAAAACTCTACCTAGGGGTTATCTTTAGAAACAATATAATTATTTGAAATACTGTTAACTTAAATTAAGATTTTGTAACCCAGTCGAAATGAGGAGCTATTAGACTTTTAAATTGTACTTAGGGAAAATCTTTTAAAAATAGTATATTTTGTAAATTTTGTTAACTTAAATTAAGATTTTGTAAATCCCAGTGCCAATAAAATGGTTCTTGTAATTTATTATTAGTATTATTAAAAAACAATTTCTGCAAGGAACAATAAAGACATGAATAACAAGCTCTTAATACTTTATCCGTACACACGTAAATCAAGAGGAATGAAGCACAAGACATTGTCTACCAACTACATGAACAACAAGAAAACAACTTACTAAAACGCAAAAGAACTTACACATGTGTTGCACAAGGACAACGAAAAGCAACACGGAACATGTGTTATCAACAAACACCATAATTTACTAATTTACTAACACCTGTTCCAGTTTCATACAGAATTCTCAGTTTCATATAGAAATCTCTACGTACTAAACAATGACATGACAACCTCTACATGCTCTTGCAACACCACCACTACAGCAAGAACAGAAACAGAACCTTCCAATCATCAAAAGAGCAGTTAAGATGTCTTATCAAGATACTAACAGCTTAATCTACTGATTTGCTAATCACTGTTGCACTTTTACATACAATGACAAAACAATGCAATGTACAAGAACATAAACAACGACACTTACAAAAACGAGACCAAGACAACAAGGTTCTGTCATCACAACAAGACTGAGCACTTCACTTCTAAACGAGTACTACTCCTATGATACTGTCTACAAACCGACTAAACAAGGGCACGAAAATGAAAACAACATGCCCTTGAGACGAAGAAAAACCATGAAAAAATATTTATGCAATAAGTTTACCAAAAAAAGAAGAAAAAACAATTGCAATACGACAAACAAAAGAAAGAGAAACACGGGCTGCACTTCACAAACCTTCCCACTGGGAACAAGAAAGACATGAAGAAGAGCAAGTGGCATAAAATGCGAGTGGTTTTTGGAAGTTGCTTGTCAAAAAAATAAAATATCTTCCAGCAATCATTTTCTACTAAGGACTTCTCCAGTAGAATTTCAAGGGGAAAAAAATTATTGTTTGGAGAATTTTGTGGCCAAAAATAACCTATGCGTCACAGATCATCTACCTCTGGCTGGTTTTGCATCAACCACTAGTCAGCAGTTTTTCATAGAGCATAAATTATGTGCAATTTATTTGCGTCTGCATTTTGGATAACAAGGTATGCACACAAATGAATTTCACGCTTTGTTAGCCTCTTTTTGTTGCTCTTTGTTTGAAGATGTCTAAAATGACTTCATTTTTAAGGGGCCCTTGACCTCCATGACAAGTCCAACTGAAAATAACAACTCCTCGCCTGTAAATGACGAGCCACAAAATGAACTTTGAAGCAAGGTCAGGGACCAAGAGATAACACAGCTTATAAGAAAACAGTTCTTCAATGGAAGAAGGATTTCGGTATTGATCTTGGTTATCAGATGTCTCAGATAGAAGGGCAAAATGAAATTGTGATGGAAATATGGTGCAAAACGTGATGAAAATTTTCCAACACCACTCTTTCTCGGTAGGTGAATGTTCATCATATGTCGTTTCATTTTTAGCTAGTATGTTGAGTTACTAAGAATCACCAAAGAACCGGTTTTTGCATTGGATTTTAATCTAATAAATACATCCCTTCCAAAAGTTTGGACTTTTCACATGTATGACCTCTAGAATTACTATGGTTATCCAAGTAGTAAGGGTAAAATCAAATGAATGATCACTGATTTAATGAGCCATTCACAGTTTCACAGTACTTCTACTTCTACTTAGACATACATGGCTTAATCTTTGAGACAAGCATGACTACTGGCAGGATCAACCAGGTAACTATCCATCACAAACGGGGAGCACAGGAACTCTGAGTCCGTTGCGCCTCCAGATGGATGCACGCTTTCCCATCCTGGGAACCAGTGATTTGAGGATGTCAAAGTTCCAGTCAAAGGATACCCAGCTTTCTTTGCCACATCTTAATCGTGGACCCTTGCAACATCCAAGCATACCATTCGCTCCAAATCGAACAAAGGGATGCAACAAAAGTGCCCAGGTGAAGGAAACCAATTCAATTTTGTTCACATTTTATCGTTGGGCAATGGCCATCATGCAAAACTGTCCTCTAACTTTGGTTGCCACATGCAGCAACAATCAATGTTATCGAACACTCATCTGCACCTCCAAAGTTGTTCTCCACACAACTCCTATTTTCTCCTCTTTTTGTGCCTTAAAATCCCTCCGCCACTGAACGGATTCAGGGCTTACATGCTACTAGTAACAACAGATACACCACAGTCACGTTCACTTTATTGCCTGCCCCCACAATAACAGAACATTGTAACCAAACATACTCTAAAAGAGACAGCAAAATGGTATTGCATGTCATTTTACTCCCCAGCAAGCACTGCCCTAACCACAACACCGTATTAGCCCTAACTTGGCCAGTGGAGACAGCCACCAAAGGTGTATAGAATTCTAATGGTCAAGTGATGTGACATCAGACATATCCTATAATGCCATGCCTATCAAGAAATTAATGGAAAAATTGAAAATAATTTAGTTTCTCCGGTTTCCCTCATTTTTGGTGGAGTTAGCTCTTAACTAGAAAATAAGATTGGCAACGTTTTAAGCCCATTGGATAAAAGGTGTAAAAGAAATCGTTGGAAGAAATTTTGAAGTGGAGAGCAGTTAAGCACTTTTGCTTCAATCAACAATTTTTTTTCTTAGAGAAAACTCCCATCAGTCTCAAACTTTGCAAGCGCAGTTTTTCATCAGTAGATAACTGTCTGCCAAAAACGAGGCAAATTGGAGAAACTAATTTTTATTTATTTTACTTATTGCACAGGGTGAGCACTTTAGCTTTAACTGACGATTTCTTAGAGAAGAAACCTCCCATCGGTCTGTTGAAACATGCAAACACTTTTACTAAAAATCAAATGTCTCGTTATTTTTTCTAAAACTATAAACATCGCCCCACCCCCTCCCCTATTCAATGTTGCTTTAGAAGAGTGTCATTGATTACAGGAATTTTGAGGCTAAAACAACATTGGTAAAAGAGTGGGGGGACTCGCAAGTTCAGCAAATGGTTTGCCAAATTCTTAAATGTTCCAAAAAACGCACATGTTTCAACAGTTCTGACCACAATTGTGTTAGGTTATTTTTTTTAATTTTCTAACTTACACCTCTTTGCCAAATGGCTAGGACTCGGTTTTAGTTGAAAAACTCCGAGTGAAATATTATACCAGAATTGTTAATTGAATTAAAAGCCTAACTCAGTGTTAGTAGCCAAAAATAATATTATCAGGTTTCAATGTCAACAGTATGTGCATCTTAAATGCCTCTCAAGGTTGTTCATTCCTGTGTTTCCAACACTGAATTTATGGATCTGTTGAAAAACTACTGTAGCAACGATTCTAGTTCAGGGGAATCGGAAAAATTCCTAAAGCAGAAGCGCTCACTTCAAACGAGGTTCGTTCTGTGTATTTAGTGAGTGGAGCAGTGGTGGTGCAGGCGAGTGGTGCAGGGGGGGGGCACAGTGGTGAGAGCTCTCACCTCCCACCAATGTGGCCTAAGTTCGATTCCTGGCCTGGCATATTGTGGGTTGAGTTTGTTGTTGGTTGTCTCCTTGCTCCGAGAGGTTTTTCTCCAGGTACTACAGTTTTTCCCTCTCCTCAAAAACCAACATTTCCAAATTCCAATTAGATCTGTAAAGTGTCCACAATTAGCACTTGGGTGCTAAATACTTTGACACTTAAATAATTTGATTTGATACAGCCAAGCAGATATTGTAAAATTTGCTTCGCAAGAAGATTTTGCTTTACCAAATAGTGGCATCTTTTTCGCAAGGCAAAGCAAAGGTCATTCAGTAGTGTTGCTGTAGAGAGGAACATAAAAGGTCTGGGGAAATTATCACATCGCTGTTAAACCCGTCTGAAACCATTGCTGGTTAACATCTAAAGAATTTCCAACAAGTTCAGCAAGTCGTGGAAGACATGGGAGAAAAGCGAACGAATTGTGGAAAGCACTGAAGAGGGCACTGATTCTGATGAAGATGAAGGAGAAAGGGTAACACATGACTCGCAAAATATGTCTTGGCGAGGAAGAAGAAAAAGAAAGACTATGCACTTACAAGGTATCTCAAATTATTGTGGAGAGAGAAATCAGAACTTAATTAACTACAAGTGCTGCCATTTCAACAGAAAAAAAAACAGGGAAAAATTGACCTAAAAGAATTCCTAATAAATCGTAACCCTAGAGTTGTGACGGATATTTTGAATTCTGCCTGGGAGATAGAGGGCGCCCAAGCCATATTAAACAGGGCAAAGAAAAGCTGCATGGAACTATTGAGAGAAACGAAAGAAGATGAATGTGTAGCGGAATACAATGGCCAATAGAGTCAATGTGCAAAAGAAGTTCTACACAACAATGGCATTTCCATGGCTGTGTTTGGAGATGTTGTGACTAACCTATTGATTAAAGGGCATGGCAAGTACCGAAACATCATGATAATTGGTCCTGCAAACTGCGCTAAGTATTTTTGGTACACCCACTTACAGTTATTTGACACATTCTGCAATCCTGCATCTAGAAGCTGTAACATATCGCATGAGCTAGGAACTAGTACCTAATATGTAAATACTTCCTTCGCACTTATTATGCATATATAATCACATCGCACCTACATTCGAGGAACATGTTCACATAGAAGACAGCACTGATGTAAGAAGCACTAGAAGATATTTATTAAACATACAAGATATAAACAGACTCCATATTACATGGTGGCAGCGAAACATGGCAGCAGCTACGTCCTTTCCGTCGCCACAGTTGAACTGGGACGCTCCTGATATAACTGTGCTCGGAAGATTTAAACAAAAATGTCAGCTCATATTTACAAGCGTGCTCAAAGACACCAACGACGAAGAGAAAGTGAGGTACATTCTACTCTGGTCGGGGGAAAAAGGGCTGATATGTACAACAGCTGGACTTTCGCAAAGGAAAAAGATAGGAAAAAACCTGCAGTTATTTTTGGCAAGGAATGCAGAAAGGTGTTAATTGTGATATTGTTGAAATCGTCCACCACAATGGCTAAAACGTGATAATCTACCATCACTTAAACAGGTAGTGCATTTATTTCTCTCTAGTTTACTAATTGGTTCCCTTTTAGTGAAAACTATTCTGAGTTTTAATGCAACCAAAATTCTATGTGGGAAACATGTAAAATGAGAAGTAGTTTAGTAGTTGGGGGTTCCAGCACAGTTTTGGCAGATGGATTGAATCAGAGATTCGAGCGCAGTTTTGGCAGATGGATTGAATCAGAGATACGAGCAAATTTTTATCTGATGGTTTTAAATCAGCACTTGAATTTTAACTACTCTATTTTTTTTATGGTTTTAAATCAGTGCTTGAATTTCAACTACTGTATTTTTTATGATGGTTGCTATATGTGAATATCAATTTTTGAATAACAATATATTTTTCAAAAATAAGGTTTTCATTTTGGACTTAAAATTCTGGGCCAAATCATGTTACTTAAAATTATGGGTAGCAATCTCATTGTGTGTGTAAATACCCAAACAAAAAATCTTGGGAAAATCAGATGGAAATAATTTTTGGAAAACTATATTTTTTTATAATTAATGGTGCGTTTAATCTTCCATTGCATGGCGTTCTTGGAAAGCCGGAAGTCTATGATGTCATACCACAGGGACTTTCCCAATGAGTCATCACCAATAGCTATTGTTTCAGATCATGAGACGGTCACATGATTTGTTTAACCAATCATAATGCTCACATTTCGGCTTCAGAAATTTTTCAGTGAACACTGAAAGCTGATTTCATTTCAAGTTCCGAGTGAAGATGCCTTACTCTTTGAAACAACTGGATCAACACTATCAAAATGTTTGTAATAACCTGAAAGACGCTAAGGAATATACATTACAACATTTGAAGATTACTATTGAAATCGATCTTCAGGCTTTTTTCAATGATCTTTATGCTAAAAACCTGGAGGAATGCGAAGCCGAGTTTGATGATTGAAGAGACCATTCATCAATGTTGGGTGGCTATCAGAAATGAGAAGTCTCGGCACTAGCTACAGGATGATATTCAGAGGATGACAAACAAAGATACTGAAAAAATGACGCAGAAACATACATTTCAGCTGAAGAGGAGAACGTCTATTTTGCGGAAAGCAACACCATATTCAATACAGTCACAGGATGCAATTGGACATTGAAATGTTGATATTATTTCGTAAAATCACATGCTTACTTTTTAATGAAATTTCACAAACTTTCGTTGGAATATCCAAGACTTTTGAAATGTGAACTGAAGCTGAGCTATTTTCAAAAAAACTTTACAAACATTAAGTTGACTTGTGAAAATGAGAAAATAGTATGCTTGACCGCTTCTGTTTGTTTTCATGTCTGTCATCGCTATGGTCACTTTGGATTGTTAATGAAAATAATATAGCGATGAGTTGTAATTCCACCAACAACAATACACAAAGAGCTACCCGTATTCATTAAAAGGTTCGTGTATTGTTTCTCAGGCTATTTTATGATGACCGTAAGCATAACTCGTTACACCGTTCTCATGAATATTTCATTATCATCGAAGCATGACAATGATACTTTGTATAGTTCGTAACTGCCAAGTTGATGTGCGTGGCTTCGAATTGTTTTCATCTCGTGATACATTTGCTGGCTATTGAACGAGGCATGTTTGATGTCTTTTTTTATTACAATTTTCTTAATTCCTTTAGCAGTCTTGTTGTTTGCATTATTGTCTTTGATATATGAATACATTTTACTTCGCAAGCCGATGGATTCTTTAATCACAAAGCCAGCTGCTTCATCTTTGAATTTATCGATAACTTTCTTATTCATTTTATCATAGAATTTACTATCTTCAGGGTAATCACTGTTGTTGAATTTATCTTTATCAGTCCAAAACTCCTTGAAGACGTCTTGTGTCTCAATTTCATAGGTCAAGCTGTCTGTATCCGTGAACAGAAGTTTAGCTTTGTCACCGTATTTTCACTTAATGTAATTGTAATGAAAATCATACATCAGTGTCTTGCTGATATCAAGAATACACATACCTACATATGCCGGCCTGTTTAAGGTTAGTGTTTCTTTGAGCTTATGTACTGCTACTAGATTTTCGTTGAAAATTTTACTACTCACATAAGTTGGTTTAGCAGTCATTTTTAATATTTTTTTTTCTCATCAGTTACAAGTCTCATGTCAACTCGGTTTCTAATATTTTCCATAGATTTTCCAAAGACACTATTATTCATCAGTTTGAAGTCTTTCTCGAATGAATTTTTCGCTTGGGTTCTCTTCTTTGTGTTAAAATCAATGTACTGTTTTAACCAAGGAGATTGATTGAATTCCAATGCTAGACGTACTTTCGTTAATTTTAATCCTAAATCTAAATACAACTGTAGTGAAGAACGTATTTATTTTTGTTGCTCAAGGTTGGAATCAGTTTGTGCACTTTTCCGATTGATATGTTGTATTTATCCTTAATGTTCTGCCAATACTCTGACAACATATTTTCAGTTACTTTAACCTTTTCGGGTCCTAGAGGATAGTTGCCCCCGCAGGGTTTTGGCCTCAAGGAGGCACCCTAGGATTCCCCGCGTGTATACATATAAGGAATTTCAAAATGTAAGAAAGTAAGTACTGTAAGTAAATTTGTAGTATGCGAAAAACATCTCGATTTGATCAAACTAGGCTCGCACGGTGGTCTCAGGTAATATTTCAGCAAGCGCGCAAGGTGCTGTCGGGTAGTTGTCATTCTGCAACCACGAGGTCTTCGAGCAGCGCTTGACGGTCTTGCGAGCAAGAGTTTGCGTTTTGTCGTCCTCTAGCAGCATTTCGAGTTCTTTATAGCAGTGTTTCAAGGTCTTGCAATTACAAGTTCGCATTTCGCCATCATTTAGCAGCATTTCAACCATGAGTTTGCCATCTTCTAGCAGCGTGTCAAGGTCTTGCAACCACAAAGTCACGTTTCGCCATCTTCTGCATCTTTAGCAGCCTTTCAAACAACGAGTTCACATCTTCAAGCAGCGTTTCAGGGTGAGTATTTTGCAGTTCAGTGATTTATTTGAATTCAAAAGCATTCAACAGGACTGAATAGAATCGCATTTCAACCATCGTGTTTTGCCATCTTCTTGCAGTGTGTCAAGGTCTTGCAACCACGAGTTCACACCTTTCACCATCTTTAGCAGCCTTTCACATCTTCGAGCAGCATTTCAGGGTAAATATTTTGCAGTTCAATGATTTATTTGAATTCAAAAGCATTCAACAGTTCTGAATAGAATTATTCGGTACGAAATTTGATTTGTTAGACACAAATCAGCAACGGGGTCGACAGACTCGATCCAACAGATCAGAAAGATAAACGACAGACCAGATTGATATTGTCAGAAAGAGATACGAAGTTTGTTATATCAATTTCCATTTGAATATGTCACTCTCGAAGATAAACAAGTCGGTGGTTACAGTTCGAAGAAGGCACTTAATGAATTCTGTTTTTGTCGACCCTGGTATTTATTCATGTGCTGTTGATGCTTTTTTGGAAATATCTACGCACTTGTTTCTTCCATATTTATCAAATCTACATAATAGGAATGGGTTTACAGATCTGCTTTTCAATGTTTGCTCACATTATATCTCTTCGAGAGAAGATAGTTCATTATTGAGGGAAATCAGGGAGCCTGTTTGGTCATACATAATAGACCTTTGTAGTTCATTTGCGGCTAGGGATTGTAATGCCTGTTTTAGCCAGATATTTGGTTATCTCAATGAAGAGGAAGAGAACCTTTTCATGACACAAAGAACATTTGATTCTTTTTGTCATTCATGCTTGAGTTCTGTGACTTTGAATAGCAGTATTCTTTTGACAGTAGTGACAGCATATGGATTAAACCAGTTGGGTTTAAATAACAATATGTGGCCTATTTTTGTCACTCAAATGCACACAAATCCAGGAAAGTTAAATTGCACTAATTGCGATACTCAAACTTCTGAGCCTGTCTTAAGGAATGTATTAAACTCTTGTTTCCTTTTCATTGAATTTTCTCCTGCATTAATGAAAGACATAAATGTGTTTGAGGACATTGAACTCAGTGGAGCTCAGTACAAACTGAGAGGTTTAGTGCGATGTCACAACAACCACTTTACTTGTGCTGTTAAAGATCATAGTGCATGTAAATGGACTTACTTTGATGATCTTTCAGTAAATTTGCAAGAGTTTTCAAATTTTTGGTCATTGCGACAAGTTTTCAAAGAAGGGTGGTTTTTTTAAATTTATGAGCTGAGGGACATGACAATTCAATGTGAAGGAAATGATTGCATAGACCACGTACTGACAACATGTGCAAATGGCAGTTTGAATAATGAGACTAAAATCAGTGAACCTGCACATTCACCTGCTGCAAAAGTTGTACACAGTGACCAAAAACAAAGAACTAAAAGACAACATTCTAAATTGTTAAATGACGATGTTAACAGTGAAAGTGAGAGCAGTTGTGATTCTAAAATCAGTCATTCCACATCTTGGTCAGGTGCAAAAGTTGTGCCCAGTAATAAAAAATGAAGAATGCAAAGACAAAACTTAAATGTGCCAAGAGACGGTATATACAGTGAAAGTGACAGCAGTTGAAATTCTATAATCAGTGAATCCACTTCTTTGTCAGGTGCGACAGTTGCGTCCATAAACAAAAAGCTTAAAGCAAAAAGAAAACATTCTAATGTGCTTGCTGCAAAAAAAAGAAACCATTCAGCCAATGAGGCATGTGAAAACATGACAAAGAATAATAGAAATAAACTGAAAAATCATATTCTACAACAGAGAATGGAATGCCAGAGGGGTTAAAATTTGATGCTGCAAAAAAAAGAAACCTTTCAGCCAATGAGGCATGTGAAAACATGACAAAGAATAGTAGAAATAACACTGGAAAATCATATTCTACAACAGAGAATGGAATGCCAGAGGGTTTAAAATTTGATGCATTTTTTCCACCTTCTCAAAACCTACCAGCTAACTCACCACACTGTTCTAACTCTGATTCCCCTGTTCAAAATTCACAAAACCCACCAACTAAAGGTTGCAGTTTTCACACAGATGAAGAGGATGATGATGTTGTTCAACAAACCTCTGACATCCAGATTTCAAACAATAAGAATGATTTTGACAATGAAACAACATGCAGTGAAGAACTTCATCAGCAAAAATCATCTTGGGAAAATATGAAAAAGTTTCATAAATCACTAAAATTTCAGATTTATCAATGCGGTGTGTGCCATGAAGCTTGGCCTTTGAAAACAAAGCCCAAAATTACTGTCAGTTACACTTGTTCTCGTTGTCTGTGTGACCAGAATATTCCAAAAAAAATTTCAACAGAGAACTCTATGATACCTTTCCCCGTTCCAAAAGAGTTACAAGGCTTAACTCAGTTTGAAGAGATGCTTATTGCAAGAGCATTTCCTGTGATGCATGTATATACAAAACCAAGAGGTGGCCAAAGGGCATACAAAGGGCGTGTTATTACCTTGCCACAGGATGTACAACAGCTTGCAGATATTCTGCCCAGGTGCCCTAAAGATTTACCTCTCATTATTTTTACCATTAATGGGAAGGATAATAGTTCTTCAGATTTTGGTGGAAGATGCACTTAATTGGCTAACTGGTGAAAAAGAAAATGGAGAACCTAATAACCCACTGTATAAAAATGTAAAGATGACAGGCAAACCCTGGCTAATTTGCCAGAACATGGACTTCTCTCTGATGTTACCAGAGTTGAATGCAGAGATAGAACAATTGAAAATGAAGATGTTGGAACTGATACTGGGCCAGTTAATTATGAAGATGATGAGAAAGTTTATAACTCACAAACTGAAATGGGTAGCTTTGTTCCAACAAATGTTGACACTAAAAGAGAAGAAGAAAAAATCAGTGAAGAATTTCTTAATGCGCCACAGCAATACAACTGGAATATTGGCGATGAGCCGTTAAATGAATTCGATTGTCAGTTCTTAGCATCAATGGCTTTTCCAACTTTATTTCCAGATGGAAAAGGTGACCTCACCAATAGTGCAGTATTATCTGACACTTCAAACAACACCACCCAATCTTTTGCAGCAAAACTAAAGCATCTAATTAAGTTCTCACAAAAAATAGATGGAAAATGGGTTTATAAATTTGCATCACATCCTAGATTTGCTTACTGGGCTTATAATATTTTGTATCGAAGAAGGATTCTTCCACAGGGAACTTTTTTTCTAAAGCAGAACCCATCAAAAGCCAACCTTACAATCGATGACTTAAAAGAAATGTTACACTCTCAATCCTGATTCACTCATGTCAAAACTCATGCATTATGCTAAAAATGTGTCTGGAACTAATGCTTACTGGAATCGTGCAAAAGATGATTTAAAAGCAATCATTACTTAAGTCGGAACTCCAACAATCTTCTGGACTCTATCTTGTGCTGAGTTCCATTGGCCAGAATTTCATAACCTCCTTAGCGACAATGGTGAAACCTCAGATTCTGAACGTAATTCTGAACGCAGAGCAAATGTCATTAACAATCCGCATTTACTTGACTGGTTTTTCACTGAACGCACAGAACAATTTGTTAATTACTGGCTGAAAAAACACTTGGTGAAACATGGTATTGGTTTAGGTATGAATATGCTGTACATATTCATGGAGTAGCAAAACTGCAGTCTGATCCAAATTTGTGTGATCTATCTCAAATAGCACTTCACGGATATCTTGCTGCACAGTCACTTGCCAAAGATCAGTTGTCTCATGAAATGTCACATCAAAAACAGCAAGAAGATAAAGAGGGATGTGAGGCAGAAAAAGCAATTTGCAACTATGTTGATTTTCTTATGTCAACTCAAAATCCATGCAATGATGACGATTGGTTCAAACCTCAAGTTCATCCTTGTAAAGCACAGTTTGAGCATATTAAAACAAATCAGTGGGATAAAGATTACGAAGACCTGTTAAATTCAGTACAGAGACATACAATGTTCCACAACATATTGTCTGCATTAAAAAAGCAATGAAAGTGAACTTTTGTGCAGATTTAATTTCCCAAAAGAATGCTGTGATCAAACACACTTAGAATATGAAAAGTTGAAATCCAAGGATGGCGTAGAACACTACAAAGTGAAGGTTGTAACAAAACGCAATGATAACCGTCTTAATAATCACCAGCGACTTCAGCTGCAAGGATGGCGAGCAAATTGTGATATTCAAGTGATCATAGACTATCATTCTTGCCTGGAATACATTGCAAAATATGCATCTAAAGCTGAGAAAATATCATCTGTTGCAAAAGAGGCTTTTACATCAGTACTTTGTGAATCTTCGAATCAAAATAATGGTAAAAGCACTTTGAGGAAGTTAATGATGAAAGCTGTTGGGCAAAGAGATATGAGTATTCAAGAAGTGATGCATCACATACTCTCAATCAAACTTGTCTGTTTCTCTTTTCAAGTAATAACAACATCCCTTGATGGAACTCGCAAAGTACAATTAACAGCAGATGGTAGTTTAAACACTGAGCCTTCTTTGCTTGACACTTACGCAGGCAGGGCTATATATGAAACAGATTTTCCAGGAATTTCCAATTGCAATTTCACAGAGTTTGCCTCTTACTACTTTCAATCTAAAAAAGAAATCAAAAAGTGAAATTCTCCTGTTGTGATTAAGGCTTATCCTAACTATTCTTCAAGCCCCAAAGGACCTTCTTATGATTTGTTCTGTAGATACCAGTTACTAAGATATAAACCTTGGCAGCATTCAGTTGATAATGCATGGGGTGACAAAGAAGGATCTGATTCTGTTTACATTGATAACTGGCACTCTTTTTTACAAACACCAAATGCAAAACAATTTGTTCCAAATTGGCTCCATCAAATAAATTCAATTTCAGAATATGCGAATCAAATCATTGACAAAGACAACTTCACAGAAACAGATACCGGTGAGAGAGAAGAGTGGATGATTCTTGCTGACCTGAAATTCAAAGAAAAAGATAAAACTGAACAACCCTGTGTTAATCAAACTGATTTCAACATTGCTGAAGACCGATCATCTTATACAACAGAGCAAATAGGTGATATGCCCCACTGGATAGATCAGCAAGAAAATGCCATTATACAGCAAACAAATGCAACACCAGTGCCAATTGAAATTAATAAAATGAACTACAATCAAAGAGTTGCTTTCAACATCATCAAAGACCACTTTTTAGGAAGTAGCAATGATCAACTTTTCATGATACTAACTGGTTTA
Organism: Cladopsammia gracilis; assembly: GCA_022457155.1. Taxonomy (NCBI): domain Eukaryota; kingdom Metazoa; phylum Cnidaria; class Anthozoa; order Scleractinia; family Dendrophylliidae; genus Cladopsammia; species Cladopsammia gracilis. The sequence goes on from JAJGOT010000230.1 coordinate 163,003, forward strand.
GGTGGTTCTGGCAAAAGCTTTGTTATACAAGCAGTAACAAATCTTCTAAATGAACAATGTAAAGTATGTGCTTACTTTGGAATAGCTGCATTTAATATAAAGGGAACTACTCTCCATTCACTTCTGCAGCTACCAATAAGAGGTAAAAAGAACGAGCCATTAAAATCATCTGCTTTGGCAAGGTTGCAAGGTGATTTGAAGGGAGTAAAATATCTCATTATCGATGAATTTTCTGTTATTGGCCAGAAAATGTTTGGTTGGATTAACAAGCGTTGTAAGGAAGCAACTGGTCACACTACTGTTCCATTTGGTGGAATTTCTGTAATATTTGTTGGAGACATTGGCCAATTACCTTCTATTAATGATAAGGTTATATATCACACTAAACCAGCAAATGAAATTGCTTTAGAAGGATATTGCATGTACCAAAAGTTTCAAACAGTTGTTAAGATTGAAAAAATTAACGAGCAAAAGGTACAGACATTGCTCAACAACAGTTTAGAGATCTTCAAACAAGGGCAAGAGATGGAAATTCAAGTCTTGATGACTGGAATTTGCTTTTGTCAAGAACACCTCAAAATGTCGAAAACATTGCAGATTTTGAAACCTCTGCTGTGAAATTGTCATTTGGAAATGAAAAGGTGGCAACAGATAACTTTACAAGACAAAAGCAACTTGGAGAACCCATTGTACAGATCAATGCATATCACACCAACCCTAAAGAAAAGCAAATTAGTGCAGAAATTATGGGCGGCTTAGAACCAACTGTATATTTAGCCAGAAAAGCTAGAGGTATGTTAACAAGGAACCTTTGGACTAGGGTAGGACTTTGTAATGGAACAATGGGAACTGTAAAGCACATAATTTTTGCACAGAATCAAAGGCTACACATGCTACCAATTGCTGTAATTGTGCAGTTTGATAAGGACGACAACATAGGTCCAAGCTTTTGTGAAAATATGCCAAATTGTGTGCCCATTGTTCCAGTAACATCTCATATTAATGATACAAATGGACTAAATCTTGAAAGACAGCAGCTGCCATTAAAACTTGCATGGTCCATAACCATTCATAAGTCACAAGGGCTCACCCTTAAGAAATCATGGGTAGACTTAGGACCTTCTGAAAACGTTGCAGGACTAGCTTATGTTGCCTTGTCAAGACTATGTAAACTTTCTGATCTTGTGATTGAACCAATGAGCTTTGAAAGACTTCAGTCAATTAAAAAGACATCAAATTATAAATTCCGTTTGTTAGAAGAAACAAGGCTAAACATTTTGGCAAAAAAGACTTTGCATAATTACGAAAACAACTTGCAGTGAAACTGCATTATTACATTTTACAGTATCTACCATACTAATTAAATATTACCATCAAAACTTCTAACCTAAAAATTTTTAAATATTCACGTCATTTAAATGTTTTATCAGTGTAATAAAGGTCACTTACAAATCATTCAATTCTCAGTTAACAGATGGATTATTCTGCCAGCCCAAGTCCCACAAAGAGAGCTAAGTATGGGATGCCTAAATCCCCAACTTCAACACCTCTCTCAAGCTCAACTACAAGTAAGTTTTCCTCTATTATGTAATGTATTAATACTACTAATAATTTATTACTGTTATGTCTTCTATTAGTTATGCAGATTTCTGCTTAACAGAAGATTAAATTTTTCTCCTGAATTTAATTATTTTTTTCACAAATTATTTCTCTTCAACAGATTACACTGGATACATTCAGGACGTTCAAGAGGTACAGGAAAGTAAATCCTCCAGAAATCTGTACTTTGACATCAGCCTGCTAACGGCAAAAGACAAAACTCAGTTGGTAAGAGTCATGGTGCAAAGAGGAGAGTCTTCCAAGCGCCAACTTTTTCTTCAAAAGATGCAGACACAGCAACCCGTAACACTCTCCAACCTACAAGTTGCATCAAGCAACATGGTGTTCCTAAACAGGGGAACAGTTATTCAAGATGCACCACCACATTCCATCCAGTTTCCATTGCAACCACTGGCCCCAATGACACAAACACCCGTGGATATCATTCTTAAGAACCACAACTCGGGGAATTTTACTGTTTCTGGCTGCATTAAATGGCTTGGAGAACCTTCCAAACCAGAACATACAACAAAAATGGTAAGGGAAGCTGAAATAACAGACCCCACTGGAACTATTAATCTATCAGTCTGGGATAGTCACATCCAGCAGATAGAAGACAATCAATTCTACACTATGACCAACTGCAAGCTGAAGCAGTATTTTGGAAAACGCCTTGCCACCACAGTCAACACAACGATAACAAAAGCACAAAAGCAGGACATCTCCCATGTGGAGCCTTCGCACAAACAAGCAAACTGGGTATGCTGTCCTGAAATTTTGAACATTTACCCAACTGTCTATCCAGTGTGCAACAACAAAGACTGTCGCAAGAAAATAAGTGTAAACCCTGGGTCCAAGATTGTTCGTTGTCTACACTGTAACAGAGCAATGCTTCTGAAGAACTGCTATATTGAAATGAACATTAACTTTCATCTAGAAAAACAGGACCAGCACTTTTCAGTGACAGCATTTCCAAAGATTGTGGGGAACTTCCTCCAAGAAGACATCTTGCAGTACAAAGACAACATTGACAATCTAACTGAGAAATTGCTGTTGCTCGAAAATGTAGATTTTGAGCTTTCTCAGAACCACAAACTTGTTATAAGTATGAAAGCCCATGCCTCAACTTCACAGGCAAAGTGAACAGCTAACTGTCTGGTAAAAAAAATGTTCAGTTGAACAGACACTAGTGAAAATTTAACAAAAGAGAGCAATTTATGATATTAGACTGATTTTTCTTGGCCCGTGAAACACTATCTGACAATCAGTGCGTAATAGTCAAAACTTAACAAAAGAAAGCAATGGAATAAGTGTGTAATACTAACTCATAGTGTAGTAACTATTTACGGGCCAAATAAAATCATGCTGACCACAGTCATTTCAAGTGATACCATTAAAAAACTTAATAAGCTGATTTAACTTACCCCATGAAACAATATCTGTTAAATGCATAATAGTCAAAATTAAACAAACAAAACAATAGAGTAGTAACTATTTCGCGGACAAAGAAAAATCACTCGAATTTGTTTTGTCGTTATTGTTAGCTTTTAAACATGCTATTATAGTATTGTTGTTGTTATGGTTATTATAGTGATTTTTCCCAACAATTACTCAAATTTTTAACGTACAATACATTCCTGTTACACAGAATATTAACTTTACAATTGAAATACATTTATATCAACTGATTTATGAATAATATATTGCAGGTAATTATAAATACAATACGTTGCTGTTTCACAAAACAAAACTGTATGACTGTAATAGATTTCAATGTCAAATTTACAGAGAAATATGCTAACCAGTTACATGGATGTTAACTTCAATAAAAATTCAAACGTTTCTTTTTTAACATTCGTGTGCACAATATTTACATCCAGTAAAAACCATATACTGGTGTTAAACAGATCTTCAAAAACGGGGGCAGCTCTAGTGAAAACTATTACTAGTCATTATGTAGGCCATGTAGTTCGTCTGGTATCAAACCATTATTACTACCATTATTACCATCTTCTATATATTTAGCTAAGTCTAGCTTATCAATCTGTTTTTCTGTCAACCATCTGAAACCTCCAGTTGGTAAATACTGACTTATAGCCCAACCATATAAATTATTCACGTCAAGATACATGATATACTTCGATGGATCATTCTTGTCGTAATTATTCATGTATTTGTTATTTGCTTTACCATATCGGTTTGCTGTGTATGATATACCACCTCTCATTCCTTTCTCAATGTCAGTCATTACTTCCAGTTTAATGTCAGTCATTTTTAACATAGCATCCCAACTGAGACCTGGGCTTGTAAAATGGATATAGAGGGTGGCACATGACAGTAACTATGATTACTAATAAACTTGTGGCCCTCAAGTTAAATAAACTACACTAAAATACATTAACACAAGCTTGTTTAAGACTTGTTTCACAACAAAATACTGTGTTGTGGGACTTTCACGTGACAAAATGTTAATATTCCCACATTCAAAAATATCTACAAGGTTCAAGTTTATTATTCGATAAACTGATGTTAATGAGACCTGAGAAAATTGTACAAAGCCACTTATTGTCGGCGTATAACATTTCTTTCCCTAGTCCGCTTGTTAAGTGTATGGCCTATCGTTATGCTAATTTCAGAGGGTACTACAATTTCTGTACTTCTCTGTACCCTTGCAAGGCCAAAGTCCAAGCCTTGCTTTCTGTATTTTCTTAAGGTCTAGGTCAAGCCTGACATTGATACAGTCGCCTTATTCACAATGTATCTTTAAGTTTCAAAGCAAAGTCCAAAGTAAGCAATCTCAGTAAGATGTTATCAAACAAAGGTCCCAGTCAGTTCTGTCTTATGTTGCCCTCGTGCTCTTACCTATAATGTAATAGCACGTATCCCACCCAGTTCATTCTTCCATCGCTTCGCACCGAGCATCATAACAACTTTTTGTTGCGAGTATACAAGTTTTTAAAGCATTTCCTCAAAGCCCTATCAGCTACGTGCCTTCGTACCACCTAACTATGCCTAAACAACAAAAACCTCCTCCCCGTAGGACAACTGTGACACACAATCGTCCAGCAGCAAACGACGGGGTCAGCGAGGACACCACCTTCAGTACAATGACCACAGAAACCCTTTGCCTCCTGCTGGGCCAGCACAGTCTCTTACAGACGGTTAACCGTCCCCAGCTGATGGCTCACCTCGAGGCCCACCAAGCCGCCACTCAGCAAAACACTCCTGCTAGGAATAGCGCCGGCTCTACCAACGACCAAGCCAGTCAATTAGAATTGGCCCAGCTCATCGCCTCGATGATCGATGAACAACTCACCGGCCAGCAAAATGGTGCTCTCTCCCAGGCAAACAACATCATCCCCAGGCCTCTCGCGGACGACCACATCATGACAATCCAAGATGGCCAACCACCTGGTCCCAATCCTCCTCCTCCACCACCTCCAATCCAAGATGGCCGACCACATGGTCCTAGTCCTCCCCTGCCACCTACCATCTATGATGGCCAACCACAGCCCCCACCTTCCTGGAGACTGTTACGAATGCTATATCAGGACTCCCCAGTCCTCTACTTTAGCCATTCCAAAACTTTTGGCAGACACTTTCTTATAAAGCAATAGTACAATAGTTACAAATTATTGTTATAATAGTTTTCTCTGCAGGGTTGTGAAAAGATTTTCAGTAGACAGAGAATTTAAGAAAGTAGACGGCACTGGGAAACACTTTTCTCTACTTTTTAGCTTTTGGCCGCAAATTGTAGCCAGCAAAACTATCTAAGTAGCTGGCAATATCGCCAGCCGCCAGCACTTTTTGCATTGCCTACTGTTCAGTATTATTTTACTGTGGGGGAATTGTGTCCCTAGCTATCATAGCCCCACAATTTGTGGCAGGGAAGTGCAACCCTTGGCTGCACTTTACCCCACAGTAAGGCTTAGCCCTTGGAGACAGGTCCGGAGAAATATCCATTCCAGGGTGGGTACCCACGGTCCCACCTGATCTGTACTCCCCCCAGGAGGGCACCCCTCTCCTGGTTCCCTAGTTCCCTGTGACTAGGGATATGTGCCTCACCCCACTGGAGACAGATCCGGACCATGTCCAGGGTGGCCACCCCCGGTACCACCTGATCTGCTCTCCCCCCAGGAGGGCACTCCTCTCCTGGTCCCCGGGGGGGTCCCTAGCATCACTTCCCTGCCACCCTGATTTTACCCATCACCTATGCGTTGTTGTCCTAAATTAATTTACACATCAACCAGCCTGCCTCGAAAGAGGATCATTAATGCAAAATTTGGTTTTAAAATACTCAGTAGATATGTATCGTTCTTTAAGGCCACAATACATAATTTTCCTAAAAAAAATAGAGGGTTGCACAAAAATGAAGAAAACTGTTGTATTTTTGTGTGACACTGTTTATTTAACATAATATGACAGGTGACAATTAACATCAAACATTTTCCGAACTCTACAACATAAAGTATGTTTATTAGTGAGGTTCTTGTACAAGTCTGGTTATCATATCTTTAAACCTGAATATTTTACTGCTAGGAAACTCAATTCAATTCCAAAATAAATTTGGGCTGCAGAGGGTTAAACAAGCTTATGTGAAGAAACATAAGGAAGAAAAGAAGAAAGGAAATCTAGAGCCATCAGTTATCTTGATTCCTGCTCAAGCACGTGGTCGACAACCTATTCTGCTCGAACTTGATAGCAATTTAATTTCCCTGTTGAAGAGTATCAAAAGCCTAGGTGTGGTCAATTATTCCGTTGTGAAGGCAACTGCAGGGCTGTCACAAAGATTTCAAGTTGCCGGGTATATGCAATTAGTAAGCGGGAATTCAACAGCTAGGAAGTTCTTTTGGTTTTATTTTTCTTTTGTTTCCTATGCCAAAGTAGCCGGGATTCATGGTCATAGAAGCCGGGGATAATCCCCGGCCCCCGGCCCTTAATGACAGTCCTGGAACTGCTTTGGCATTAATAAATTGCAACCCAAGGAGATCAAGGGAATTTACAGCATTTGAGGCAAAAACTTCCCGGGTACAGTCCATCTATAGGCACTGCAATTTCTCTCATCATACTGGAACTACAACACCTCCACCAACACCACAGGGAATGTACGAGGAATGCAAACTGACATTTGTAACTGATATCAAGAAAGCTATCAGGAAACATGACATTCCACTGGAACTTTGTTGAATGCTGACCAAACACCATCGTGGTGTGTCATCATGTGTCAGTGGGAAGAATGACCATAGCTGACCGCAATTCGTCTTCAGTGCCAATAAAGGGTTTAACCAACTAGCGAAATATTACTTTAATGTTTGTCATTTCCTTGTCAGGGGAATTTTTGCCAATGCAGATAATCAACCAAGGAAAAACCAAAGCCAGTCAGCCTAGAAATTTCCAGTTTCCCTATGCCTTTCTAGCAATGCAAAACCCAAACCACTATTACAATGAAACGGAACCTCTGAACCTGTTGGTTCATTAAACCATACTTAGACCAGAAGAGGAAGGAGTTAAAACTGCAGGAAATGTATAAAGGGCTGCTTGTCTAGGACTTGTTTAAGGGACAGAAAACGGACAAAGTAAAGTCAAAGCTGGCCGATATACATGTAGAGGCTTTATCTGTTCCGGCAAACATGACCCATTTCTTCCAGCCGCTGGATCACATAGCGAGCAAAGAAGCAACTAGATTCATGAAGGATCAGTTACCAGCTAGTGCGGCAATGAAATTCAAACCCAAATGCAGTAGGGAGTTACCAATGATGAGATTAAAGTTGATTTGAGGCTCTCTGTTATCAAGCCTTTACATGCAACCTGGCTCGTAGGCTTCTATAACCACTTCACCAGCTGCGATGGAAACAGCCATATCACTAAAGGCTGGGAGAAAGCTAGCATTGCTACAGTGGCCAACGGAAGATCCCATCAAGGATAGTATCCCTATCACCTTATAATGCACCTCATCCAGTTTCGTTGCCTTTGTGGTCAATTTAATTAAACATCTCAAGTTGCTTTATGCATTGAACTGTTTTGAGTACGATATCCATTGTGTACACAGAAACCTGTTATGTTTTGTTTAGTTTAGTATCACTAACGTAGCTTTATTGACATATCAAAAGGTCCCATTTAGGGTACTTGTACGTTTACCAATCTTGCTTTAAATTATATATATTATAATGGTTTGTGACAAGTGCCCTCAGCACTGACCTTGTAAAATTTCAGATTGCTCAGTTCAGGCTCCCGTTCACATGGCTAATTTTAGAAACAAATATGGTGGACACGGAACTCAAACTCCACATAGACTTCGAGGACAGACTTCCGCGGATAATAGAAAGGTTAGTCGGAAAAATAATAAACTTAATTTCTTGCCAGGAACAACTTTTCCTTCCTGAACGACACCGTTTGTGTAATTTATGGGAAAGAACAACAAAGGACACTGAAGAAAAATTCGTGGGGATAGCTTTTATTGGAGGAGCAAGACACAAAGAACCATCCACATGGCAGTTAGGAAATTCTTTCACTCTAATGGAGTTTGTTATATCTGATAATGATGTGGCTACAAATTCTTGCAGTGTTTTTGCTCCAGATAAGCTGAGAGGGTCACCTTTGAACCCTTTACAAGGGAGTACTCTCACCAATTCACAGTCAAACTCATCGACTGAAGAATATGTATTGCATATATGTATATATGTATTGGGGGGTTAAATACCAGAACAATAGCATGTACGAATGAGCTGCTGCAGATCAATATTTCTTGTGATGAAAAGAAAAGTAAAAGGAGAGTGAGTGGTGCAAAAAAGAAGTCTGAATCATTGAGTTTTGTGGTTGATTTGCCTGCTTTTACAGCAGACAATTACAAGAACATAACTCTAAATATTCCACAAATGCAAGGTGGAACAGTTACCTCCCCCAGAAAAGGGCAGCCTCACTAATTGCAAAATGAAAGAGCCATTGTGTTAGGTGGCATAATACTGGAAAACAAGATTGAGGGTGTGGTGGACAACGTTTGTAAACAGACATGTAAGGATGGGAGACTGTATGTCTTGAACATGAATGATCATTCTTGGACTTGTTTAATTGCGGCCAGGGCCTATCATGCTGCAGTCTTTAGATCAGCAACCGGGACTCTTTATATGCTGGGTGGCATTCAACTTGCTGATGATGACAGGTGCATGTGTGGAAACTGCAGTGTCGTCTTGCTGCAGAAAATCAGTGAATGCTTTTGTGGTACTGAGCTGAAAGGCTACTTGGAAAGCATGCAAAGTGATCTTGTACCAAACATGCTCCATAATGGAGCACCCTGGATTTAATCCTGTCCAAAAGTGGAGTCTTAGGATGGCTGCAGCCAAATTCAAGACTAAGGGAAATCAGTGATATTGGCAGAAAGGTTAGTTGCTTATAAACATGTAATGCTTGATTTTAGTTTTTGGTAAGAGGCCCAGTGAAGGTAATGCATGCTCGAACATTAAAACCAAAACGTGGCTAACGTTCTTCTGTTTACACTGGGGCTTTCAACAACTAGCATGAGTTTCCATGATTAATTCAACAACTTATTATTTGTTATTATTATTTATTATTTACTATTTATTATTGGAAGGAGCACGTGCGGCCCCGAGCAGGGTGGACATGGATTTTAGACCTGGCGTTTCTGAACCTTCTTTTCTTTCCTTTTTACTCCGTATGTATTAATTTCTTTTGGGTAAGATGTTACTTGGCATTATAATACCATCTTCTCCATATGCCACCTGGTAAGAAAAAAAGAGAAGATCGCGGTTCTGTAGAAGACTCTAAACCCGCAAAAAGATCCAACATGGCGGACGATTGCGAGGACGAAACAGCAAGTGTACCCAAAAGAACCAAGTCTGTCTGAAATTAAAGACATGCTTACTGCAATACAAGTCTCAATAGCGGCAGTTCTGTTAGAAAATAATCTTCTAAAGAAAGATTTAGCCAAGTTGAAAGCTGCTGTCCAACTCAAGGACAAGGAACTCCGCAAACTCAAAACATCAATAGACCGTACGACTCAAGCTACAAAGAAGAATCTGCAAGAACAAGGCAAAGAGGTGGACTGCTTAGGTTACTCCATTTTTTTTTCTAATTTTTTTTTTTCTAACAACTTTTCTGGACTCATAAAATCCAGAGGGAAAGGCACGAACGGGACTCAGGGTCCCATGCGAGGTGCCATCCCTACCAATCCCACAACCCAAAAGGTTGACCACACAACCGGGGTCTACGTCCCCTACTCTTTTCGAACAGTGATGTGGGATCTTTAACGTCCCACAAGAACAGATCATAGAGTGCTGTGAGACGGGACCTACAGTTTTTTCGTCCTTATCCGAGAAGACTAGAATGTCATACCATTTGCTGAAGTCATTACAAAGGCGGCACATTCTCCTCAATTATTTTAAGACCCTGAGTGTTGGTCCGGTCGAGGTTTCAACCAATGACCTCCCGCTCAGCAGACCGGAGCTCTACCACTGAGCTAACCGGGCGCGGTAATACTCCAACAATACACGCGTAAAAATAGTTTAGAGTTTCACAGAATTCCAGAGGATTCATATATTAAAAAATCGTTGAGGCGCTTGAAGTTCAGGTTGTCGCCAGCAACATTGACACTTCTCACAAGCTTAAATGGAATGGAGACAAAGTCCCCTTAATTGCAGAGTTTGTTAGTCACAAAACAAAGTCAAGTCTTTATAAAGTAAAAACCAAACTCTTTATTATTATTTCCAGTGACAAGGCTGCATTTCTATAGCAATAAGTGCATTTTGGAGTAGCAAATATTGTCATTCTGTTGCCATTTCTCAACTTTAACGAGGGTTTGTTATTTAAAGGGGCTTTATCATGCTACTTGCATGCTTGCCCAAATATTTTCATTTCTTGCCAAAAGACAATAAAGATAATAACAAAATCTAGTCCTCTCCTCCAAGGCTGACAGTACAACTTTATTGTACCACCGTGCGTTTCGCAAGTGGAAGGAGCTCGCTGTCTATAAACTAAATGGGACTCTTTTCAAGTTGCTTTATATTTGCATATTTGCAACACCTTATTGAGGAATCACATTCTTCCAGTATAATAGATTCCGCCTTTTATGGTGTAAAATGGGCCCATGGTATGGCTGGAATCCCCTCCCTTATGGATAACCCGATAGTCGAGGCAGTTAGATCTGCATCCAAGAGAATTCTTGGTACCAGCATCGCCAAACATAAAGAACCAATTTCGGCCAGTTTGATTCCTGACATTACAACCCTGTGGAATTATGCAATGTCACTATGTATGTTTTGTCCTTTGCTGGCTTCTTTAGGTTTGAAGATGTTTCTAGAATACGAAGGAATGATATTTTCTTTAACGAGGGTTTTATAGTTATCAAAGTCCATAAAAGTAAGAACAACCAGCTTCATAGGGGCGACGAAGTTATCATTTCTGAGCTATCTAGTCCCGCATGTCCCGTCAAACTGCTCAGAAGGTATTTTACCAAATTTCAAATTTCCCCCGATTCTGGGGAGCTGTTTTTCAGGCCCATTTCTAGAGGGAAGGCTTGTTCTTAACTGGTTTCTCCCGATAAACCTATCAGCTATAGCACCATTCACAAAGCTTTCGGACGTGACTTAAAAAGCATTGGAGCTGACCCATCTATGTTCGGATTGCATTATCTGCATTGGGGAGGGGCCACTATGGCAGTCAACAATGGGGTCTGTCATATGTTATGTCATACTAGTCACGTGGTCTTCTTCAATAAACATGATATGGTGTCAGAAGTGATCATTCAAACACTGTTTGAATCAAGAAAATCTAACTCAAAATGAGTCAATTCAAGCCTTTCTCAACGCTAATTCTAGAGAAAAATGCTGCGGAAAACTGGCAGAAATGGAAACAACGATTCGAACTGTACATGGAAGCTTCAGGATCGATGAACAAACCCGAGAAGCAAAAACTTGCCATCTTTCTTCATATCATCAGAGAGGAGGCACTCAAGATTTACAACGCCTTCTCTCTGTCCTCCACGGAGGAAAAACTCAACGTATTATTTCAGAAATTTGAAGAATATTGCAATCCCAGATAGAACATCACATTTGAACACCACAAGTTCTTCACATGCGTTCAGCAGGTGACCGAAAGCATTGACCAGTATGATACTGAGTTTCGCACCAAAGTGAGCATGTGTGAATTTGGCGAACTGGTGAGAGCTTAATTCAAGATAGAATCATCTGTGGAATATCCTGCAATACCTTGAGAGAAGTTACTGCAAGAAAGCGACTCAGATCTTCAGAAAGCCATTGACATGTGCAGAGTGTCGGAATATTCAAAACGCCAGACAAAATCGATAACTGAAGAACCGAAAAACGTTGACTATGTAAACAAGAAAACTACGCCAAGTAAATTTCCACCAAAGGCCCATCAGAACCACCAACAGAAGAGGAGCAGGCCCACAACTGCCTGTAAAAGATGCGGAAGAGTTCATGCTCCAAGAGAATGCCCAGCATTTGGAAAAATATGTCAAAAGTGCAAAAGTCGAAAACCACTTCGCTTCGCATTGTTTAACCAAAAAGGTTCACCTCGTGGAAAGCGGTCAACATGCTGTCGAAGACGAAGAATTTGAGAAGTTATTCATCGGTCAAGTCCACAAAGCTTGAAGGGGAGCATCATGTTGAAATTAACCCAGAGGTTATTCATCCCCCTAGAAAGATTCCATTCACCCTTGTTCCCAAGCTAAAACAAGAGCCGGAAAGAATGGAACAGTTAGGTGCAATTGAGAGAGTCGATCAGCCAACAGAATGGGTTAACTCTATTGTAGTGGAGAAAGAAGATGGAAATCTTCGAATTTGTCTGAATCCCAAAGATCTGAACCAGGCAGTAAAGAGAGAACATTTCCAACTCCCAACATCAACTGAGATAACAAGCAAGTTAACTGTTGCCAAAGTATTTAGCAAATTGGATGCCAAAGATGGCTTCTGGCATATCAAGTTGGACTTCAAATTTAATTGCCTGCCATTTGGACTAAATTCTTCCAATGAATTGTTCCAAACGAAGATGCAGTTTGCCTTTGAAGGAATTGACAAAGCAGAAGTAATCTATGATGACTTCCAGGTGTGGGGCAAAGATGAAGACAGCCATGAGAGAGCCAGAAAAAAGGGTGTCAAGCTGAAGAAACAAAAGTGCAAAATCATGATTCCTGAAGTTGTATACATTGGTGACAAGATGGAATCAAACCTGACAAATCAAAGATTGAAACGATTCTCAACTTGCCGACCCCACAAAACAAAAAGGATGTGGAGCGCCTGCTAGGCATGGTAACATACCTAAGTCATTGTCAACAACAGCAGTTCTTTTCAGAACTACACTCACCCAGACAATCACAAACAACAGACTACTGATACTCCTGGGTTGAAACCATTTACATACCTACGCAAGTTCATCACAAACATGAGCACCTTGATCTAGCCGCTTAGATCCTTACTCAAGCAAGAAGCACAGTGGCACTGGGGGAGCAGCAAGAAACTTCCGTCAATGCAATTAAGAAGGTCCTCACCTCAAAATCAGTCCTGGTGTGCTTCTATGATGTGAACAATCCCGTAAAACTCTCAGTAGATGCATCGCAATCAGGTCAGGACTTGGAGCGGTATTACTTCAAGGAGACCAGCCTGTGGCATATGCCTCCAAATCCCTGACTGTCAGAAAGGGTATGCACAAATTGAAAAAGAAACACTGGCAATAGTATTTGGATGTGAGTGTTTCAATCAGTACCTGCATGGCAAAGAAATAGAAGTGGAGTCTGACCACAAACCATTAGAAGCGATCTTCAGCAAACCACTAGCCAAAGCAGCACCAAGAATTCAACGCCTGCTGCTTCGACTACAAAACTACCACTTAAATGTGAAGTATGTCCCAGGAAAACTGATGTTCATCGCCAATGCACTATCCAGAGCCCACTTGGAGACTACCACTACCTATCCAGATCAGGCAATACCTGATGCTGAAATTGAAGTGCAAGTCCATCTCCTGGTAGCCAACTTGCCATTATCTGAGCCAAAGTTGAATGAATTTCAAGAAGCAACAAAGGCAGACCCCTCTCTTTAGACAGTCGCACAGCTAACCAAACAAGGCTGGCCTGACTGCAAGAGTAAAGTGCCTGTTGATGCAAGACCATACTGGACTTTCAAGGATAAAATCCACAAAGCTGAAATCCACTTTAAAGGTCACAAGTTGATTGTTCCAGCAAGACTAAGATCAAAGATGCTTGAAAGAATTCACGAAAGCCACCTTGGCATCGAGAAAAGCAAGCGAAGAGCCCACAACATCCTGTTCTGGTCCTATCATATAAACTTCATGCAGTCAGAATATCAGTTGTAGATCTGTCACTGACTATGTACGCTACGGAGTCCCCACCATATATGTTAATGATCTCGCTGACCACACTGATTCGGGAGACCTTTACATGTACGCAGATGACACTACAGTCTACTGTATTGGTCCAAATGTTGACCAGGTTGTCATCACTAAACAAAACAATGGAGCAAGTCCTCATGTGGAGTATTAAAAATCAGCTAACCATCCATCCAATTAAGGTTACAGTGTACCTTCGGGGGTGTCTCCAGTATAACAGCTCTAGTGTCGTAAGATTACACTTAACATACCTAAACCCAGATATCAAATTAAAGCTTATAGAGCTGGCTATCTAAATATGGAAACCATTTGGTACTAAAGTGAATTGTCGAATTTTTTTACGACGTCTAAATTTGAATGTCCGAATCAGCTTTGAAACGCTATAACTCAAAGCGATTATTGTATTTTGCTAATTTGATTTGTTCTCGGGTTTCTGGACACGAAGCGCTAAAAAAGCGTGTCGGCGATTTCCCATATTCAATTGCAATGAAAAGTTACAGAATATTTTCGAAAAAGGGAGAAAAAAATTGGAATGATCGCACGGAAATGGCTCTTGACGAAAAAGTTTTTGGAAATAAGAAATTCGCCGACACGTTTTTGTTGATTATATGTTAGCCTTACTTCTGTCCAAATTTGAGGAAAATCGAACAAATTTCCTTTGAGTTGTAGCTCTTTAAAGTGTCCCCAACAAGCGAAAAATTAACTTTGAGAAAACAGCACTTAAAAAAAACATATCGCCTCATAAACAAACTCCGCCCACAAAAGTTATACTGTCATTTCTCCGTCAATTTTCACTATTTTTCGATATTTTTTTTTTGAATGAAAGTTCATTCTGGAAACTTTATTTTGACGCCAAAAAAAAATTTCGATAAATTTTCGATCTGAAGGTACACTGCAACCTTAAAACTGAGGCAATGATATGAAGGAAAACCTCTTTTGTTGGACCCATGCCCCCCTCTACTTTGGTAGTGGCCATATTGATCTGGTCAACTATACCACTTGCCTTGGAGTTAAAATTGACAACAAACTCACATGATCTGTGCACATTGACTCTGTAAAGAAACATTTCACACAGAAGGTTGGAACTTTTAAGAGAATGAGAATCCTACCCAAGAAGGCTCTTGAGGAAATATACTTTGAAACAATTAACGTATGGAACGTATGGAATTTCAGAATGGGGTAATTGTTCTCCTTCTGCATTAAACTCTTTAAACCCGCAGCTCGTATTGTGAATAACCTTGATCCAACGATGGCAGATAACACATACATTAAGCACCAGAAAATTTTTATTCTTTTAAACAAATTTTATGTAAACATGTTAATATTATTGACAATTTTTCATTTGATAAGGGGGCAACAGTAGTCACTAACAAAAAAAGACGATTATATATATTTTTAAATTTTAATTTTCTTATCTGACAATATATTGTAATTTTACTTGTTTGTATCTAGTCTTATCTAATTTGTATATAGTTCTAATTTTGTAAATTTAATTTTTTAAATGTAATTCTTACGTTTTAGTATAGTAGGTCCACATCAGCCCTTTGGCTGCCTTTTATCCAACCAACTTACCAAATAAAGTATGTATGTAACATGAATGCGCAAATCACAAAGCTAATCTCATCTTGCGATTCCTGCCTCAAGCACAGAAAGAACAACACCAAAGAGCCCTTGATTCAGCATGAAGTAGCAGACAGACCCTGGCAGAAGATTGCCTGTGATTTATTTACCCTTGGAGGTAAAGACTATCTCTAAATGGGTAGAAATTGGCTTTTTACCAGACAGCACTGTGAGTTCAGAAGTCATTGTCCATCTGAAATCTATGTTCTCCCACTACGGAATACCAAAGAATTTACAGAATCGTGGGAGTTTAAGCACACTACCACAAGTCCAAAATACCCACGTGGAAAGATCCATTGGAACAACAAAGGCTGCACTAAAGAAAGCTCACAAAGATGGCACCATTCCTTACATTACCCTGCTGGAAATCAGGAACACACCCATCACTGGACTGAACTACTCTCCAGCTCAAATTTTCCTCAACAGAAGGCTGCGTGCCAGCCTTCCAACAGATGTCAAGCCCCAGCTTCTAGCCCAACAGAAAACCCAGAAATTCTACTTTGATAGACCAGCCAAGCCAATGCCTCCATTCAGAAAGGGAGGCAGTGTCAGAAAGAAAACACCAGATGGCTGGAAACCTGGTACAGTTACAAAACTTGCTAACATCCCCACCCCCCCCCCCCTCCCCTCCTGTTCGGTGATTGTGACCAGCAATGGAACCCCGTACAGACGAAATAGGAGAGATATAATGAAGACCCCTGGAGTAGCAGAGATACTACCAGGACCCCAGAAGTACTCAGAACATAATTACTAGATATTAAGAGTTGTTCATTGTTAGAATGTAGCTTGCTGCCAACTTGGAAAGAATCAACTTTAGGACCCTGAACAATGAACTTGCATGAGTCTGGAGCAATGAACTGTTGACAATGTTGATATTTGTTTAGCTGTTTAAACTTGTATGTATGTTTTGTGCTTCTCGCATCCTGCAATTTAAGGACCTGTTATCCTAAAAATATCAATTTAGACCCCATTTACATAACCTATTTAGCCTAAAATTTGAAACAGGTTCTTATAGAAAGGTTCTTATAGAAATTTACCTAAAAAAATCTTCATGCAAAAAAACATGACTCAAAAGTAGTGAAATTGAACATGTATACACTTCTAAATTTGGTATAAATAATGTTTGAAAACCTTGTATGATGATAAAATAAGACCAAGCACTTGAGCCCTATAGCTTTTAGACCATTATCATGTGGTTTAGGCTTCCACTGTTAATACAGTTAGTATTTATATTTACAAGAGTCAGTTTTGAATTATAATCCACATCAGTGAACCCTACAAGTACATTTATCACTTAGAATTTCTATACGAATGCAGTTTCAAATTGAGTTCTTGATCTTGAATTAGGGTTTACAGTAGGGTACCATAGTTCTCGATTTTATGTCATGCAGATTGTACATAAAGGACATAGAAAGTAGTTAAAAAAATGTTTCAGTTATAACTTATAGTGTTAACAAGAAAAAACATTATACATCCACATATATGTATATATTTCAGTAGATATATATCATAAATCAACTTTTAGCCTGATACTGTGAATTAAAATATCTACTAAAATGGGTCATGATCACATACTGTCTAAAGGCCAGGCCTGTTTTGGCATTAAATTAATATACATGCCACCTTTCTACCATTCACAGGTGTATAATATATTTCTCATTAAATAAGAACCTAATTAAGAACCTGCGTAGTCTAAAATTCCACTAAGCACCATTTACATAAGAACCAGTTTAGGCTAAATTTGAAAAAATGGGTTCTTATAAACAGGTAAGTACTGTACGTAATACTAGTCACATGGTCTTCTTCGATAAACATGATAGGGTCCATGAGTTTTTCAATGGCATGGTCATTGGAAGTCTGTGCAAGCAAAGGATACTTACGTGGACAATGATCTAGGACAAAGGCTTGCGGTTTAAGTTTCTCGGGCTGTGAGTGATACTGAATCCTCTGAGATCACAGTTCAAGCCCATGCCTTTGCCCAATACTTTGACAGTCTATATGGTCGGGTTGGGAGCAAGATCATTCTCAGCAGCAGCTCCGAAACTCTGGAATGGCCTACCTGTGGAGCTTCGTCAAGCAACATCACTTAACAGTTTTAAATCTCTACTTAAAACCTATCTTTTTAAGAAGTATTGTTATAGTTTGTAACTTAGTTTATTTTATTCTTATTTAAACATATGATTGTAAAGCGCCATTGATCAGTACATGTAAATATGCGCTATATAAATTGGTAAATTATTATCATTATTATTATTATTATTGGTTACACCAGGCCCTCCCAAAATAAACTTATTTGTCATAACGTGTTGCATTATGTTTGTTGTGGAGTGGAGACAAAATGTATTATTTCCGACAAATGAGCTTGTGAAGAAGGCTAAAATAAATATTTTGTCGGCATGAGATACAACAAGGCCTGGGTCCAAGCCAGTGCATTATGGGGAGTGATACAAGGGTATACAAGGAAGAGTATAGCACGTGGTGGGCATCTAGTTCTACATAACCAACCTTCATTAGTCTCGCCTGTTTCTCTCTCTGTAAAGCCTCATAGGATGGGCTTCTAATGCTTGGAGCTTGAGCCTTGGTTCCTACCCAGATTTCCTGAAGGTTTTTCCCCACAGGGTTTTTTCTGGCAGGTTTTTTCTGGCCTCCGTCTAACCATCTTTGTTTTGTTAGTGGTTGCTCAACTCCACTAGTTTAGTGTTCTAATAGATTTGTTTTCTACTGGTATTTACTAGTAAGGTTTTTGTTTACTTGTCATTCAAGTAGGATCTTAGTAGCCTCTATTCAGGCTATGTTACTTAGTTTGAGGGTACAAGTTCGCCTATTAATGATGGCTTTGCATGTTTCTTGAAGTCCATTGTGCTTAGCATGGATGGGTCTAGAGTCACCAGGAATGTTGGAGTCACAACATTTGCAGCCTAAGTTGGGTCTAGAGTGACCTGGGGTAAAAACGTTATTAAATAATAACTTCAAATTGACGCAAGACGTCGCAGAACTGAAAGCCACTATTGCAAAGAGCAATCAAGAAGTCAAATCTCTTAAAGAAGAGTTTGTAAATCAGAGCAAATATGTAGCGACACTGGAAAGAGAACTTCGAAGCACGAGTAAATTGGCAAAAGAACAAGCAAATGATATACTAAAACTCCAGGTTAGTCTCGACAACCTGGAACAATATTCTAGAAAGTCGTCCTTGGAATTTCATGGTATTCCTGATAATATCGAGATGCCTCCGGACCAGATTATCTGTAAAATTGCACAGGAAATCGGGATCCAGTTAGAGGAAAACGACATCGAAATATCCCACCGCATCAAAACAAATAAAGGCGAAAAACCAATCCTTGCTAGATTTGTGAACTACAAGACAAAAGCCAAACTTAATAAAGCTCGCGTGAATCTGAAAGGTGTTACCGTTCAAAGCCTCTTCCCCAGCACGGTGCTAGTTACTTCGGAGACGGAGAGACCAAAACGGATCTTCATCAATGAAAATCTCACGCCGTACCGAAAAGAGATGATGTTTCGAGCTGTAGAAAAAAGAGGGAATGGAAAAATTCAAAGCTGCTGGTCTTTGGATGGAAAGATCTTTGTCAAAACTTTGCCGATGGGCAAGCCAAGACAAATGCATTCTGTAGAAGAAATTCAAGATTTATAAAGGGCTCCCAGGTTTTTCTTTTCTACCTTAAGGGAAGTACAGTAGACGCATAGCTCTTAGTAAATAACTTTATTTACCCTTTAAAATATCAGTGTTTGAGTGTTTTGTTCAAATTGTTAAATGTATTTTGTCTTAATATAAGACTTGTTTGATTTTGTTTTTATTTTGGATTCAGTCTCAAAATGACAAACTGTAATTTCTTGTCCTTAAATGTTAGAGGTCTTAAAAGCAAACGAAAAAGACTCAGCATTTTCTCTTATTTAAAAGATCTAAATTGTACTTTTTATTTACTCCAAGAAACATATTCTGAGCGTCACGACGAATTATTATGGAAATCTGAATGGGGAGGAAAAATATTCTTTTCCCATGGCTCCAACCATCAGAAAGGTGTCTGTATCTTGTTGAATCCTTTGTACGATATTCAAATTGAAAGCTCCTTTGAGGATTCGGAAGGCAGAATTGTCTTAATCAATGCTTGTTTTGAGGCAGTGAAGTTTTCGGTATGCAGTGTTTATGCACCAAATAACCCGGCTTTACAAAAGGCATTTATTGGAATGTTGGAATTATTTTTAGTGTCTAAAGCCGTAATTTCCGATTTGATACTGGGAGGCGATTGGAATACCACATTGCAGGCAATTGACAAAAAAGGCGACATTCTGTGGAAAGCAACAGCCTACAGAGATCAACTTCTCTCTATGATGAATGAACTAGACTTGACAGATATCTTGAGACAAAAATATCCCAGGAAAAAATGCTTTACTTATGAATCTGGAGCACGCAATATGAAATCAAGAATCGATTTCTTTTTAATTGCGAAAATATTAACTCATCAAGTTAAATATGCTGATCTTAAAACTTCGATTGCTCCGGACCATAAAGCCGTTAGGCTATGTGTTCTGCTTAAAAATAGGAAACGTGGACCCGGGCTATGGAAATTTAACAACTCTTTATTAGAGGACGAACTTTACATAAATATGATAAAGGAGAATTATCCTAATATAAAACAAAAATATGCCAAAATAACAGACAAAAAGCTTACCTGGGAATTGATTAAAATGGAGATTAGGAGCTTAACTATTCCCTATGCTAAAAACAAATCACAGAAAACGAGAGAACTTGAGAAACAGCTCCAATCTCGCATAGACTTGTTGGATGAAAAAATTGCTGCTAATGAGGAAAGCGCCGAACAGAGTAACGAAGTGGAGTTAAAAGAACGTGAAGACTTAAAAAAGGAACTTCAACATATCTATGAGAAAAAGGCTGAGGGTGCTATGCTTCACTCCAAAATAAATTGGATTGAGAAAGGAGAGAGACCAACAAATTATTTTTCAATATGGAACGGAAGAACGGTAATAGGAAGACAATAACAGAGCTTTCTATTGCAGAAGGAAAAACAATCGTTAAAGAAAATGAAATCCTTAAAGAAATTCAGGCATTTTATGAAAATCTCTACACCTCTGTTAAAGAGACCACGGAGGAAGCCTTCCAAGATTTCACTAAGAATTTGTGCCAGGACTTACCACAATTATCGGATGATAAACGCGAAGAGCTTGAAGGGCCCCTGTCAAGAGATGAATGCTTGAAAGCACTTAAATCCTTAAGCAATGGAAAGTCGCCAGGAAATGATGGCTTTACAGTAGAATTTTATAAATATTTTTTTAATATTCTAGTTCCTGATCTCCTCGATAGTATCAACGCAGGATACGAGAGCACTAAATTAAGCATTCCCCAACGTAGAGGCGTAATCACACTCGTTCCAAAAGAAAATGCGGATTTGAAAGATTTGTCCAATTGGCGGCCAATCACTTTGTTAAACGTCGATTATAAAATTTCCTCAAAGGCTATCGCCTCGAGGATTGAGAAAGTCCTTCTGACATTGATAAATAAAAATCAAACGGGGTTTATGAAAGGGAGATTTATCGGACAGAATATAAGACTGATAAACGACATACTTGAACAGACGGAGGTACAGGAAGTTCCTGGCATTCTTCTCTTACTTGATTTTAAGAAGGCCTTTGATACTATAGAGTGGACCTTTATTCAACAAACACTTGATTTCTTCAATTTTGGTAGTAGCGTTAAACGATGGGTGTCAACTTTTTATTCCAATACAGAAAGTTGCGTATTAAATAACGGTTACACAACCGATTACTTTAAACTGTCGAGGGGAGTACGACAGGGATGCCCTCTCTCCCCCTACCTTTTCATATTGAGAGCGGAGCTTTTAGCGTCTCAGCTTAGATGTGATAAAGCAATTGAGGGAATTACAATCTTTTCCACTGAGCATAAAATTAGTCAATTTGCCTATTTTCTATTTTTTTGTGTTTACAAGTGAGCGTCCTCATTATTCACGAGTATTGTTTTCGAGTTTCATATGCACGTGCAAAACATTAGCAAAACATTTATTTGCATCGGAACAGAACGCTCGATTGCTTTCTGAAGAATTTTCCGAAATACGCTAATAGCTGGCTTGAGAATTGTAATAATATTACGCACTCGATTTTGCGCTATTACGCTGTAATGGAGCCATACCGAGGGTCTCTTTAAAATTGCAGGACGAAAAGAACATATTTATAAACGTAATGCAGAAACAATGCTTCTTTAATATGTCACACGCAAGAACAGCGTGACCACTTTATATTTTAGCTGAGAATTCTGCTTTGTGCTATTTTATATCTAAATAAGGAACAGATGCTACGTCGATTGCAACAAATAACCAGAGTGAGACAATCATAAATGTGTTATTTCTGCATCCGGCACTTGATGAAACGTGACGTTTCCGACTTTGTCTTCATCAGTACTGTTGTCATTGCTATTCGTAACGCAAGCCAGTTATTAGCATGTTTCGGAAAATTCTTCGGAAAGCAATCGAGCGTTCTGTTCCGATGCAAATAATTTTTTTTGTAAAGTTTTGCACGTGCATATGAAACTTGAAAACAATACCCGTGAATAATGAGGACGCTCACTCGTAAACACAAACTCTGCGGGAAAAAAATTGGTACATTGGAGGCCCTATTTTATTGCCTTGCAAATCTTCAATGTCCTTGAAACTTGCAGGTCATATAAACTGATGACCAATCTCGAGATTGTCAAATTTTTAAAAAAATTTATCTCACGGTTTCCAAATTATCATCACATTTGTAGGCGTAGACCAAATTACATACAAAAATGGCAACAAGAGCAGCTGAACGCACGCTAATCAAATCCTTCTTTCTTGCAATCGGCCAAAGCAACCCCCTCACTTTTTCACACACCATTTCAATTGGAATCAAACTACCATGAGATGAAACTGCATCCCCATCGCGCATCATTTTCTTTAGATATTAGCCAATTATGTCGATAGTATGTTTTTCACTGTATTTATAATCCCCAAAACTTCATCCCTAAAAATTTCGAAAACGCTCTCATACATTTCTTTCAAACTTTGTCCAGTTGAAGCCCATGGTCTAATCAATTAGTCCACTAGCGGGTTTTACAAAAATTTCTCTTGATCTAGAGAAACTCCACAACTTGTGAATTTCAGAGGATCACCATTCTGTGCCATGGAAGCACCGATGTAAACAAATCCTATACTCCCATAAAGTTCAATGTATTGTGCGTTTGCATGCAAAGTGGCTTGTCTTTTTATGCACTACAACAAAAGATATGGCCCATTAAAATTGAAAGGGTGTGGACTTGAGAAATGGGTACGAGCCTCCTTAATCAGTGTCTTTTGTTTGCAAAATACTATCTGTACCATCAGAAATTAAATTCTAAATCGTGTAATTTAACTGAATTTATAAATCAGCTTAATTGGAAATATTGTATAAGTAGCTTATACAGGGTAGTTATCATAGACTTTTTTTCTTTTTTTTTCTTTTTTGTGTTGTGTGTTGTCCTTTTATTTAACTTTTACAATGATGTATTGTTTTCACTTAAATAAAAAAAATAAAAAATAAAAAAAAAAAGACCTGGGGTGTCGGACTCGTTAGTTTCCCAGCCTAATTAGGATAATTTTCCAAGTTCACTTGGGGCATGTAAGTCAAAAATGATCTGTAACATCAGTTCAGTTCATCAGTTCCCCAGCACTGTAGCTCAGGGCTGATCTGGTGTATCATGTTCTTAGTTCCCCAGCCTAACTGGAAGCCTAACTGGCAGCCTAACTGGCACTAAGTATACTTGCTTACTCAGGGCTGTAGCCAAGACTGGCTAATCGGCACTTGGCTTGTGTGCCTACTCGCAGATGATGCAGGACAAGAATGGTTGCGATAGTAGAGTTTCTAGTTCCCCTGTGGGGTTTTTCATTTTGTTGCGTAGCTTAGTGGGCATGTAAATCTGAAAACAGTTTATGATGGTTTATCTAAACTCTTGTATTTAGTAGGATAATGGTTCAAGTTGGTTACGCCAGGCCCTCCCAAAATAAATTCATTTGTCATAATGCGTTACATTATGTTTGTTGTGGAGTGGAGACAAAATATGAGACTTTTATATTTAAACTTAAACGTTTAGTAAGGAAGCTCACTTGTAATAACTAACACATTCATTTTCTTTTCTTTTTTATTTGACTGTTTTAAAAAATACTTCCCACATTGTCTAGAAGTAGTTGCCTGATTGGGCAAGTATTTTTGGTTTATTTGGTTTTCTCAAACATTTTACTTTCCAGTGGTGAACGGGTAAGTATGGTGGCCCACAGTGGCAAAACACAACTCCGTTTCCTTTCCAGAACACAATAATCTTTTTCAGAACACAACAACCTTTTCCAGAACACAACGCAATTTTCTGATATGCGACAGCAAACTGAAACACAACAAAAATTGGCGAAACAACCAAATTTCAAAGTACTGGTAACTAGCCCTGATGCTGAAGGCGATTGGAACCTGGGACTAGTACAAGTCACATGGTCACCTTCCTGCTTGTTCGCCTTGTCCGCCATGTTTTGCAACAGTTGTGGTGGTTGGAGAAGGCAGGATCACAAGTTTTGCCCAAAGTGCGGTGTTAGTTCATCTTCATCTTCAACAAGTCAAGTGTCTACTTTCAAAAACTTTCTGACCCAAAAGTCAAAAGAGAGGCAAACCGCCTTCAAGTCCAAGTCTAAGAAACTGAAGGTGGATGAATTTGTAGCCATAACAATCATGATTGGTTCTGCATCAAGTGGTGTTTTCAAACCTGTGAGGGGCAAGTCCCTTCCCCTAAAAGTCAGGAAAGATGCCTCGGCTCAGACAGTACTTGATAAAGCTTTGAAAAAACAAAGTTCTTATGACCGAACTTTCAGAAATGACAAGAGTTATAAACCGTGTTTTCCGGATGGAAGCGAAGTGACCACTCTTCCCGGAACAAAAGAGGCATTTACATTGGAAAAATATAAAGAAGACTTAGGGAAGACTTATGCATGGATTACTTTGTTCTTGTGTCCATTAGAAGATGCTTTGGACTCAGAATCCGACAGGAATTGCCGGCCGGACTTGGAATTAGAAGGTGATGACTGGTTCAATGACATAGACATCACTGACACATTCCCAGTTAACATTTCTCAGCATTCTGCTGTCACAACGTCCACCACTACAGCTTGTGCTGCAACCAGTGGATCTTCTACTTCTACAACTTCAACTGGAGTAGTCCAGTGCAGTTTCTCTGGTAAATGTTCTTGTGTTTTGCTTTTATTTTGTAAACTCTTATCTCTGAGAGGAATCTGTACAATAACTGTCAGCTTCATAGTTATTTGATCAGATTGCTTGCATGATTTATGACGCTTTCATATTAACATGCTTTTTCTTTGGAAGTTAATCACGTGATCGAGCTTGTTTTTATTTTTATACTGTATTTCAATTTGGAGAATTAATATGCTGTGGAGTTTGTTAATATTTCATTTTGTTTGCATTACTGAAGTGGGAGCAATTTTAGAATACCCGGCCAGTTATTTACATATCCCTGAACGTTTTATAGAACGAGTCATTTGAAAACAAAAGGATTCATTCTTCTTCAAGGAGATGCAAATAAGTGGCCGGGTATTCTACAGTTTATCCCTGATGTGCCCTTTGCATTTGTTTGCTTGTCAGCTTTCCCACCCAGATTAGTAGTAAGTGTGTTTATAATTATTGCTGCTTTTATAGGTTCTATCCCTGTGAATACAAGTCAAAGTATTGCAGCAATTACCACAGCGGGGGGTAACCCTGATGTGACATCACATGCCAACCAAGCTGGTGCTCTCTGTAATGCTGCCCAAGCTGCCACATCAGATACCAATGAAGGGTTTTTTCCTGTTGATGTCAGTGAACATGCTTCATCTAGTGGATGCCCTATATCTGGTGGTGCTAGTCAGTTTAATGATGTAAATGTGCAGAGTGATTTTCCTTTGGACTTTGATCATGGTATGAGCTAAAAAATATATTCATCACCACGAAAACATTGGTTGATAATTGGTGTATGGTTAAGTTTTATTGATTGGCATTACATGTGTCATTTTACATTAGTTACCAGTAGCTAAGCCATTTCTTTCAAATCGAAACTACTGTTTGTTTTATTTTTAGGTACTGCACCTATAAGAGTCAAGGATGTGGTTGTACATAGATTGCAAGTTCTCAAAGACTTAACAGAAGAATTCAAAGCTTTGGACATCTCTGCATAACACAATCAAGATAGAAATTTGTAATATATATAGATAGGCTTAGCCTAACAGCGGAGCTCTCTGAACAGAAACGATGATGATAAGCTTAACAAGGTGAAAGGTCGGAAGCACAAGAATAATTAGAATTAAGATTGACGACCAGGCTATTTTTCAATTTTAGCAATTCTCAAAAACAGTAAGCTTATTACGCTACCGTCTGCACAGTGCATTTAGACTGCACAAATTCCACAAAAGCTCACTGTTTCTGAAATGTGAAACCTCTCTTGAGTAGCAAACCGCGAAAAAAAGCAGGGGAAAACGATTTTGCAAACCGTTTTCTCCGCTAAACACAACAAAAGTGTTTTTTTCCTTTTAAAATGTTTTATTCATCAATAACAAATCCCTAAAGTTTAGAATATTATCCTGAGAGGCTAGTCATTTCCGGTTACAAAGCATCCTGCGTTATAAATCTAGTCATTTCCGGTTACAATAATACAAGGTCAGTTCCGGTTTACATGAGTCACTTGAAAGTCTATAGTCCATAAAGGATTATTTATAAAGTTCATTTCCGGTCGTTTGGTCCACTTGAAAGTCCTTTCTGGTTTGCACATGATTACTTTAGTCATTTCTGGTATTGAATGATGAGTTGCCAGTAGCTAAATTATTTATAGAGTCACAAGCTTTGACTGTTGTATTTCACAAATATTCGGATGACACCACAAAGCAGAAAATTTCTATTTGGTCATTCGGGAGAAATCAATTTGCCCCGGGGGAGGGGGTACTCCCATATATGAGCTATATAGGTATGTGCCGCTGTCAAGGGTATGGTTTTCAAGCAGTTTAGTCTGGGATAGGGTATGGTAATCCGAAATTTTTGGTCTAGAATAGGGTATCATTTTCCACAAAAGTAGTCTAGACGAGGTTTACTGGCAAATGGAAAAATTGGTAAGGTGTGCTGTACGACATTTTTACTGACCCCTGGTATCTTAGACTGTGATAGTGAACAAGTTTCTGCAAAATAGTGAGTCTAGAAAAGGTCTAGGATAGGGTAGGATTTTTCGGTGTTTATTCTAGCATAGGGTTGCAAAATGCAGCTAAAATGGTCTAGTATAGGTTAAGGGTCTCAGAGTCCCAGCCCCCCCCCCCCCGGGGGGCAATTTGCAACTGTGTTGTGATGTTATTCCTTTTGTCCCTTCAGTGTCCCAAGAGTTCTCGGTGCCATTGTGAAAATTTAAGTTGCTTTATTTCGAAAACCCATATACCATAAAGTATGGTCTTAATGAAAATGAAAATAGTCTTAACATTAACTAAAAACCTACTAATGAGTAGTGCCGATAGGGTGGTAGTGAAAACACCCCACAACCTTTCACAGGTTCAAATTTTAATCTACTAGCTTGGAAAGGCGTGGTAAGGAGGCCATAAGGAGTGTCCGGACGTGAGCACCTCATGGCTTCTGTACTCTTTGCCACGTTTAATTTAGTCCCTGTACCTGTCTCGTATTTGTGAAGTATAAAGGTAAACAATTTGTCTAAAGAAAAAAATGTCCTTTACAAAACATGTGGAGTCATCTGCTTATTGGCGAATTTTAAAACGCTTTCCTCAGGCTTCTGGAATGAGAAAACCTTCAATAGTATCATCCTTTCTTATACTGGTCGCCAAAACTTCTGCGCATAAAATGTACAAAAGTGGAGACCGGGGATCTCCCTGCCTCACCCCCCACTCGAGTGGAATTTCTTTGGTCAAAAACGCATTAACTATAATTTTCATATTTGCTTGACAGTATAATGTAGAAATCCACCGCAGGAAATTAGGGCCAAATCCAAAACGACTTAAAACATTGGTAAAAAGTTTTCCAATGTTTTTCTACCATGTCAATTGTCAAAGGCTTTCTCTTGATCAATATTCAGCAAGATACCAGTTTCATTGGTAATATTTATATAATATTTTAGAGTGTCACGCAAGAGAAATAAATTCTCAAAAATCGTCCTACCTGGGACGGAACAAGTTTGATCTTCTTGAAATAATCGAGGGTAACAATTTTGAAAGTCTGTTTGTAAGAGCTTTTGAACAAATTTTGTAATCAACATTGAGTAGCGAAATGGCGGGGTCACCATTGTTTGAGGTTTTTCTTATCATCTTTCTTGTAAAGTAATCTAGTCACGCTTCCTTGCATTGAATCACTGAGAGAATTATTTTCCAAACTAAATTTATAATTTCGAACAGAATAGGGCCTAAAAGATCCCAGAATTTAGCGAAAAATTGTTGAGGTAATCCGTCTGAACCGGGGGTTTTCCCTGAAGAAAGTCCACGCATTGCGTGGGTAATTTCAGCCAAAGATAAAAATCCTTCGCAGGATAAAATTTCGCTCTCACTTAATCTGTTTACAAGTTTGTTCAAAAATTCGGTTTGGACTGTTAAATTAACAGGTTCTTGCAAGTACAAATTAGGGAAAAAATCGAAATGGGCCGGAATCTTGTGAAAAGACTTCAACACCGGCGGAGTTATAAATAGATTGAACAGTATTTTTCTGAGCACGTGAATTTGGTAAGTTTTCACCTTCTTCAAGCCATTTGACTCTGCTACGAATTTGGCTTCCTCTCATTTGGGACAAATTAATGGCCCGAATTTCTCTTTCAAGCGTTTCTATGGTAGTTTTCGCTGAGCTATCTCCTTCAATAAGAGCCCGTTTAGCTTCGATCAAAGAATTTATAGTTGCGTGGCCTTTTAATATCGCGATTTAACTTAATATGTGTTGTTTACTTCGACCAAATCTATAGCAACTAATTTTATAGATTCTTTAAGAAAATCCTACAAAGCTTGAATGGAAGTAAATGCTTTCCAGTACAATGCATGTTTCTTAATAATTTCTGAGATCATATCGCAAATATCAAATTCTAAATTTAGCCTCCAAAGTCCTGGTCCACGGGAAAATGCATTATGCAAATTGCGGCTTAAATCAACAGAATCATGATCGGAAAAAACACAAGGCAAAATTTCACATTTTAAAAAGGAATCATACAAGTCCTGAGCAATAAAAAAATTATCCAAACGTGTACCGATAGTTTTATCCGCATTATTACCATGTGCATTGTATTTTTCAGTCGGCCGTGTTTTTTTGCGCCAGAGAACACTGTGCGGATCTTTCAAATCCATGGAAATTGTAGGATTTCCTCCAAGCTTATCAGAAACGTTTTCAATGCAGTTAAAATCGCCAGCAATAATTTTAAAAGAGTTCGGAAAAAATATTCATGAATTGTGTCATAAAAGTACGTTCACTTGGATTCGTGGGTGCATAAGTATAAAACCAAATTAATTTTCGTGTCGTCGAGTTCAGTTAAAACACTAACAATTCTACCAGAAGAATCTTTTTTCCATTGTAAACATTTGAAATCAGTATTTTCAGCGACAAGAATGGCAACGCCGCCTTGTTTACCAAGAGCGGGCGACCAGAAACTTTTACCGCGCCATTTCATTTAGCTGTCAGAGAATTTATCGCATTTTGTCTTGTCGCTAAAGGTTCTTGTAAACAAATAAAATCAGAACGGGAATTTTTCGCAAAATCAAAAACAGAGCGTTGTTTCGCTTCATTGCCAAAACCACGGATATTCAAAGTTGTAAATTTAGCTCTGAATGCAAAAACTTGGAGAAAATTCTTCTGGTAAAATTAACACATTTAACTTAAGCTTAAGCTTAAGTCTTATTATTAAACTAAACAATTTTTGCAAATCACATTTAGACGTTACTTGCTTTTCTGCTTATGTTTGTTTGTCCGATGTCCAGTGTTTCTCCTCTCCGGCAAAGGTTGTTCGCCGTCATATTCATAACGTTCGAGAGTTTTAGTGTCCGTTTTCTCCGCTCCTGTGGTACTGGATTCCGTAATATAAAAAACACTTAGCTCTATATTCCTCCAAAAACGCTTGATTTGCAGAGTCACACAGCCTCAAATGCGGTCTTGACCACTGTTCGAGAAATTGTGAAACCTGTCTTAAGTAGCAAACCGCGAAAATGCAGGGAAATAACGACTTTTAAACGGTTTTCTCAGTTTTCTCCGCTAAACACAGCTCCAACTAACGTGTTTACCGAGCTGACGTGACATTCGCCATGTAGCTGCGCGAAGGCGCGAAAATCAAAGCCTCGCTTTCGTTTCAAAATGCCCAACACGGCGGGCCGGGGGAGGGCGGCGGACGGACACGCGCCCATGAAACATTCCGCTGGTCATGACCATGAAAAATGACGGCATGGGTTCTATGAGTATGGCGCTCCGCGCGGGCCTTCGGCCCGCAGAGCTCCGCTAATAATGTCTGGATGGTTGTTTGACTTTTAGCCACTTGATTTTTCGACTCCAGCCATCAATACACCCATGGATTGGAAATCCATACGGCTTTAATTTGTCCTATCCGTCGACATGCCATGTGTAGTTCGGCCCAGAAGAGAAGTAACTTCTTCTTTTAAGGCTTTTTGACTTACTCTCCTCACATCCCTCTGGATCCATTTCCCTCATCAGTTCAGCTACAACATGTCTAGGACCTTGAATGTTTTTTAATCCTAGGGTATGCCACATACTCCTACTCCACCATGGCAGCCTGGGCCATTAAGCTCATTCATAATTTGTTCCCAAACAACGTCCATGTCAAACGATGGCATTCTTCTCCTTAATTTTAATTGCCTCAACCTATTTTCAATGTTTTTACACACATCGTAATGCCATGAAACTTAGCTAAGAATTCAGTGATAACTTCATATGTATATCCCCTTGAAAAGTAAATCGTTGTCACTGAACTAGAAGATGCCATGTTTCTTAAGATGCCTGCAAATTCACTGTGTATAAAGATTGCTCCTGTTCTTCAGGTCAGGAACACAACATGTACAAAAATTTACAAAATGGTGCCTTTGCAGTGATGTTTACCTGTACTAGTCCCAGGTTCCAATCGCTTTCAGCATCAGGGCTAGTTACCAGTACTTTGAAATTTTGTTGTGTTTCAGTTTGCCGTTGAGTATCAGAAAATAGCATTGTGTTCTGAAAAAGATTGTTGTGTTCTGAGAAAAGTTGTTGTGTTCTGGAAAAGGTTGTTGCATTCTGAAAAAGATTGTTGTGTTCTGAAAAGGAAAATGAGTTGTGTTTTGCCCCTGTGGGCCACCATAGGTAAGTGTTAGTGTCGAGCCCTGGGATTGTGCAACATGAGGGAGAAAAAATGCTGTTGTCGTTTGTTAAAATTGTTTGCATATTCCATCAATACCACCCAATCGTGACATACAAACAATAACCTAACAATAGCTACAGGCAATGATTCCCTGCCTGAAAAATTAATAACTTGCTTCCAGGGGCTGTGTGACACTAGAAAAAAGGAGGGTAAATCTGGCCTCATGCCACTTCGTGCATGAGTAAAAACCTGAATATCAGGCAAGTCACCCAGGAAAAACATTTGCATTTTATGAAGTAGTCATGTTGCCAATGACACACTTTATAAGCTATCATGTACACATCCATGCATGATGAGTCTAAGTAATATGCAGCAAAAACCTTTCAAGCCTTCTCAAAATCCTGAACAGAATATTTTGCTTTGCACAACCTTTTTGTTTTGATCCCATACAGCATTCTTCTCTGCCACTTTGCAAGTTTTTAAATTTTAAAAAATATTATACCAAAATGTACCGTAATTGTGTACAACAACTAAAGTAGATCTCCCACCAACAAACATTCGAAATAAATGACCACTTACCTACAGTGTTAGTCCAGTTCACTCCAACTGTGACTACTTGCTTGCACATCATGCCTTTATTCAAATTAACAAAAATTAAAATTGAACTAGAGTTTTTTGCCAAATTAAGAGTTCATATAACAAAGTCAAAATGTGCATAAATAGTTCAATCAACAATTTCCCACTTGAGAAACTGTGAAAAATGCCATAATACTCTTTAACGTGCAGGTTTGGGTGGTGCTTGATGTAAGCCTGATTTTTCCAATTTCTTTTGTTTTCAGCATGAACTGCAAGTGCCATGCTTCAACTTCTTGGAAATTTGCATATGGTGCACATTTGTACACGAACACACAATGCTACATCCTAACATTCCTACATGTACTCTTAATTCCATTGTGCCATTCTAACAAAGGAGACTTGAATAATTACACCGCAGTGAGGCTGAGCCTGCACATAAAAGATTATTATGGTATTTTCAGCGTGGCCTATTGCCAAGGTGGCTGATTAAAATTGTGGTTTTCAAGTATAAAAGGGCTGATTTTGGTAGAGGAAGGATACATCTACTGTGTTAACAAAAAATTAGATCAATTTAGAGGGAACAATTCATAGACTTTTGGCTCTCAAAACTGTGAATTTTCAGCATTTCTAGTATAGAAAACGTAACTCATTAAGATTTGGCTCTGATTTTTTACAGAAATAAGCAACAATCTTTAGATGAAAGAGCATATTATTGAGAAACATGTCTTCCCTACTTGCAAGCCTTGTTTTTTTTGAAGTTTTAGGAATAAAAGTTGTAGTCTTTTACGATTGAAAATATGAGGTTCAAAACTTGTGCGCCTTTTAAATAAGTCATCTTTGTCCTACAATATAACAATAGTTTATTTTTAGGTAAACACTTCTACTTACAAGTACAACAACAATACTAACTTACTACTTACAATATATAAACTGTCCTTACACTACAATACAATTTAAAGCTGCATAAAATGCGGTTTAATTTTAAAGACAAGATCGATCTCCAAGGCATTATTTGCGTGTTTGCGCGGTCGAGGCCTGGTACTAAATTTAATTCTAAAGCCATTGGCTATTGGAACGGCAAAAACAATCTTTCTGTGAGTTGACAAATCAGAAATGCTGATATATATTCATGACAGATGACATGATTTTCGTGTTGCAAGTATCAACAGAAAACAAACTGGGAAAAGTCCAGCTTCAAGACAGCAAAATCACGTAGCTGCGTTTGTCAAATGCGAAACTACATCTTCATGGATAAGTTTGTTGTTAAAATGGCGGTTGTGTGTTCTACAGAAAAGAAAAGCTCGCACCTTCCAGTAGATAAAACTGCAAAAGAGACGGCAAGAAAATACCCAGAAGGTATCTTTCACGTGGATGATGGTCCTCTGTTCTGTTTGGCTTGAAACTGTACCTGTATCGGGCACATTTGCGACTAAAGATTTCACTTTTGCGACTAAAATTTGTCTATTAGTCACGATTTTGCAACTGTTTTACGACCTAGCTAATAAAGGAATGATATTCAACAGTCTTGCATCTTACTTGTAACTGGTAGTTGTAATTTTATCTGAAAAATCCTGTGAAATTCACGTTGAATGTTGCGTGACTTAATCGTCGATTTCATGCTCCATAAACGCGGTTTCCAAGAAGTGTATCATGGGCACACTTTTTCAGACTTTCTCAGAAATTTCTCGTTTTTCATTTCTAGTTCTGATCGGCAATTGTTGTTCCTTCCTCGAGAAATAGTTTCCTCGAAACTCACATGGCATTTGCATAATCAAGAATCAAGTCGCGCTTTGAGTCAATCGAGAATCGAGAATCAAGTTGCACTTTGAGTAAATCGAGTCGCCACTCAATCCTTGATCCAATCCTCAATTCTTGCAAGAATCGAGTGTCAACTTACATTTGACCGGTACTGTAGTGGCGCAGGTTTAGGAAAGACAACAGTAACACAATATTTGTATGAGGCTCTTGATAATAAACCAGGTGAAAATCCAGACCAGTTGAAAGTACTGAAACTTGCTTCAGACACAAGACAAGAGGACTGCATACCATATTTACCCCTGTATTAGTCTATCCTGTGTATAAGTCGACCCCCTATTTTTGAGGCAAAAAACTAAGTTTTCTTCATTTCTGGGTAAGAATTCTCTTGGAAAACTAATCTTTTATTTCTTAGAATTTTCTCTCAGGTACTATGGATAATGAAAAAAAATGACAGCAAGTTTTAATATGAAGTTTATTATCGTGTGCACATGAGCGTTTTAGCGGGTTTTAGCAACACATGTATATGTAGGCATTTTGTCCACAATTTTTGAAATAGGCTTATAAAATCAAACATACTAATTTAAAACGAACCTTTCTAATTGTGGAGTGGTGGAAAGTGGCATCAGAAGGCAGGCAAAACACCAAAGAAGCTCAAGAATCTTTGAAAACGACTTGATAAACAAATTGCCAAGCTTGCTCGGAGGAACTTGGTAACCAAGCTACAAAATTCAGGGTTCTCCTTATCTGGCGGCAACCGGTAAAATTTACCGCTTGAAGCAGCACTTATTACCGCCTGTAACCGCTTGCCCCTGGAAAATTTTATAATAGTTTTTTATAAATAGTTTTCCCTTTACCGCTTAGCAAAAATCCCTTACCTGCTGAGCTAAAATTTAGGGAGAACCCTGAAAATTGGTTGAGTACTGGTAACTGATAACTACACATGAAGCCAGGTTACTAAGC
The DNA here is from genome assembly GCA_022457155.1 of Cladopsammia gracilis. Taxonomy (NCBI): domain Eukaryota; kingdom Metazoa; phylum Cnidaria; class Anthozoa; order Scleractinia; family Dendrophylliidae; genus Cladopsammia; species Cladopsammia gracilis. The sequence goes on from JAJGOT010000230.1 coordinate 197,264, forward strand.
AGCAAAGATGTTTTTCTACGAGCAGGTTTACGGGTTTATTGGCAGGAAATGTCAGCTCTTTTTTCCAAGATTGTGCCAGTGAGTATTTACAACGTTCAGGTTTATATTAAGCAGATAAATCTTTATGCATTTCAACTTGAACTGCTAATTTAAAGACACAGATCGCTAAGCGAAAGGACATTGTAACCTGTACTGTCATTTATTAGATGTTTGTTAACAAATAAAGACAATTATTATGCTAATTGTGAATAATTTATTTAACTGGTGCTGGGATCTCAATTTTTGACCCATGTATAAGTCCAGGGCAATTTTTTGGACCGATTTTTAGGTCGTGAAAGGTCGACTTATACACGGGTAAATACGGTAACTATTACCAATTACATGCAAACAAAATTGTCAAAAGAGAGAAATTGAACTGAAGAAACCACATACTCTAACCTAAATGCCCAATTGTAACATCAAAAACAATATTCGGACATAATATTACAGCATTGCATGATGGTAAAAATTACAAGAGATAGCCCAAAGGGCACTTTGATTAACATTATATTTGTCTCCGCGCACAGACTACTAAGGCTGAAGGGAAAATGCTGTGGCAATTCAATCAGAGCTGATGCTGACATTGACGCTTCAACCCACAAACCACTAAAATAATTTATAAGTGAAAGTAATCTGTGGTAAGAGTTAATCAGAGATGGCACTGTTGTTCTCATTTGTTAAGCGGCAGCACTCTAAACATACTGTTATGCATCCTGTAAAGGAAAATAGAAAGCTCTTGCCTTTTGCTTTTCTGTGGAATATAATGCATAAATGTGTAATTTTGCAAAACAAAAGTGTAGACAATAGCGCAATTTGGTTATTGTTTGTTAAATCGCCTAATGTGCACGGCCAAGCATTTATGGCAATCAATGAATGACAGGATATGATAGGATAACAATAAACAATATGACAGACTAATAACTTTCATGAACTGTAAGTAAATGTCACAAGAGCAATAGCCATTCTGCTCAATGTTCAAGAAATCAAACTTTGGGCAGAAATAAATTATTTTACAGGCAGAAAAGTTCCGGTAAATTTTAAGAAATGGTGCTAAGGCGCTCTATAATCCTCTTAATTCACGATTTCAGTAAAGTAAACAAAACAAGTAGCAAACAGCTCACTTCGAGTTGGAGAGAATGACATCACATTTCAAGGCCAAGTCTGCTAAGAATTTTTAATCAAAGGCTCCTAGGAGCCAACCTGTGAATAAGAAATGCTAATGCGTAACTCAATATTGTGGTAAGCTTATGTTTTCACACTGACATGGTTCGATATTTTTTGTAAAATTAAATGTAAGAATTTTTGACGAACACAAAAAAAAACATCACTTTCACAATGTCCAGTCTGAAGAAAAAAAAGAAGAAAAGAAAAAAATGAAGGTCCTGAGCTGGACTTGAACTCATGGCTCCCAACTTCTAGTCCCAACACTAAACCACTCAACCACTGAGGAACATGCTTAGTAAAGACTAGATTTTGTTATTTCTAGGTAGATATGCATCAAAACACATGTCACGGTTGAAAATCCTTTTAGATCAATTTTAATGTTGCATTAAAAACTCCAAATGCGAAACATCTTTAAGCTTTTATTTTGTTGTTTAGAGTTGTTTACAACAAATTAGTTATTGTTATCACTGGATACACCTTGTTCTTGTTACAAAACGCATTTGTAAGAAAGCATTACGTCACTAAGATTACAGCTGATGGAAGGAGTGAGTGAGTGAATTTAAAGGTCAAATAAACCAAAAATTTGAATTTTTTGCCTTTATCCATAAAAGAAACCATAATAAAGCAAACTTAAGCAAAATTTTCCTTCCTGGGCGTTTAAGGAACTTACATAGCTAAAAGTAAGAAGATTTCCGAAGGGTTCACGAAAACATTTCTGAAATGGCTGTGCACTTCAAGTGGTAGGATTGGTTAGGATTGTGACGTCACTATTGGTGAGCCAACCTCATTACCAGTCTCTTCTCTCCTGGCAAATACTGAGTATTCTTAGGGGCTCTTGGTATTCTAGCTTGTGTATATTCTTAAAACTTAAAGATTTCCACTGTTTTCGCATTGAAAATGGCCGTGGAGCTTGAACCTGTGTTATGGTAAGAATCGAAAGCTTTGAGTGATGAAATCTTGCTTTGAGAGACTTCTCATCTGTCTATATAATATATATTTTTAAAGTTAGGTTTTTTGAACCACCTTGCTAGGTAAAGTTTAGTCAGGTTAAAAAAATAGTTCCCATGTCTGTCAATCATCTCCGCTTACACAGTAACTTTTGTGAAGGTAAACTGTTAAATTCATAGTGATGGCTTTAACTTTCAAATAGAGAAAAGAAAGTTAACTGTTGTGTGTTGACATTCTCCACAAAAACTTCGAATTTGATCATTTGACGTGGTTGTTTTGCAGGGAATGGCAAGGAAATGTACCAAAATATAAAACGCAATGCAGGCATTATTAATTTTCATTATTAAACCTATTGTTTTCACCTTCAAACCTTGACAGTTTTGAGATGGTCAATAGTGACGTAACTTTCTGACAATTCTCCAAATCACTCGACAATTATGAAGGCCAAAAAGTCACATTTTTCAACTTCCAATATCTCTGCGATGCCAAGTCCAATTAGTTTCAAATTTCAGAATATGTCTATTTGCTACCCATTAAATATATTGCACCAATATTGGACTAAAGGAAAAAATGTTTTATTTTTGGTTCATTTGACCTTTAAGCCACCGTTACCGATAACCCATTCATTACTCATGCGCGTATTCAAGTGTTAAAGATGGCGGCATTCAAAACGATTTTGGGGCTACTTTATAAACAAGGATCTATAAATTAACATTGCAAGCTCGATCTTTACAAACTTATCTCTATATGTACTTTTTGTAACTGGAAAGAAAAAAACGGAGAGTGAACTTCTCCTTTAAATAAGCATAGACAATATGAATAACAATAGTGCCTATTGTTATTTGCCTCGTTCTACAAAGCGAATCGACACGTGAATGAATGGTCCAATAATCACCTTACCTTGCGAAACAGCTCAGCTGAACGAAAGATGTAAACAACTCCAAGATTTTAATCCAAACCTTTCCAGTTTCCAAACCTACAAATAAAATGAAATAAACTAACGTTCAGACAGCAGGAGAGAACAAAGCTTCGAGCGCAATCGACATCAAAACAGGTTCGAAATTGCAGGAAATTGACGAGGACGAAAGTTTGACTCCGACCGCCCTTTCCCGTTTCGAAGGTTAAGGTTTGCAGCTTTAGGTAAATTCGGTGCACAAACTGCCTACCATTTAATACAATTTCACTTCCTAAATGCAAAGCAGGTAATTCAAAACAAAGGAATGTCATTTGTATACCTGCAAAAGGCATGAAGATCCACAAAGACTTCTGAACTCTTCACCAAGGGAATAGATGCCCGGATCGTCGCCCGGATCAGCTTATCTGAGACCGCATGACATAAGACCAGCGGACCGACTATACACACCATGGCTCCATTTGTACAAAGTAAAGAGCACATTTGTTTCTCATTCGCCGAAAAATGAACTTTCGCCACAGGACTGCCATCCTCTGTAGTGGCCGTATCAGTTTATAGAACGCGGGAAATTCGGGCCTCTTAAAACTGATGAAATGAAACAAATACTCTCAAAATCACTGCCATATTGTTTAATTGTGCCCTCAGCACGGGTCAACGACAACGAGAGTTGAACCCGGAGTTGACGAGAATTTAAACTCTCACTCTCATTTGTACCTGACGTTACTTATTTATTTATTTATTTATTTATTACAATTCATGGCTAAAATAGAAATAAATTACATCACAAAAAATAAAACATTGTAGGCTAGAGATAGCCACAGGAGGTCCGCAAAAGAGTCCTAAACCCCATTCTAGGCGGACCCCCAATGTTCAAATCACATTAAAAAGATTAATAAAAAATTTTTATACTAAAAGTACAATTACAAATTACAATTAAAAAACATTATTTATCTAAAAAATTCAGTAGAAATCGAACTTAATCGAACCCAATCACGCGATTGGGTTCGATTGAGTTCGGTAATCGAACACAATCGAACTCTCACGAAAGAAAATTGACCAATCGAACGTTCGAGTGCGTTCGATTGAGTTCGATTACGCAGACTACTCGAATTGTCAAGTAAAGACTCTGTAGGCTGATAAAAACAAATTATTAAATCGAATGAAACTACAGTGAATTAGATTTAAATTTCTATTCAGTGTCCGTTCGGGGCGTTCCTAGGCTTCTTGGTGGTTGTGAGCGTCATTGTTTAGCCTCTTCCAGGCGTTCAGTTAGTGGGGCACGAAAGAAAAATCGGGCGCAGGAGAAAAAAAACGAGGGGAAAAAAAGAAAAGAGAAAAAAAACGAGGGCAGCCTCCCCTCGTTTTTTTTCTCCTGCGCCCGATTTTTCTTTCGCGCCCCACTAACTGAACGCCTGGAAGAGGCTAGTCATTGTTAGTCAGGGACTCGAGCACCGTAGGCGCAAACATGAGTGCCGAAGGCACGAATTTTTAGGAGGGTCCGGTGGCATGCCCCCCCTCCCCCCCCCTCCCGCGGGAAATTTTTGAAATTGGACTCTCTGAATCGCCATTTCATGCCTTCCCTGGACTGGATAGTTTTGATATCGCCGCCGAGTTCAACGCAACAGTGGCATGATATTTTCAAATGTTTTGTTCATTGTGTATGGCATAAGCTGTGCACGTGGACAGACATACGATCTTATGGTCATATCCGGAGTTTTTACCAAGTGCACATTAGTAAAATGCTAACTCAGTCAGGTTAGTCACTGGAACTTGTTGCTACACTGTGCTGATGAGCCGCAATAACGGCGAAATAGCTATCCACAGTTGCATTTAAACTTTCGGTTTGGTCTCAATCATGCCATTGTTGCGTTACTTTTCCTACGCAGTTGTCAGCCCTTGCTTCTTATAGTATTTTGGTCTTTTAACGCATTAAAATGCTACTGAAAAAAACGAAATATTTGAATTGGCAATTATGATAATCATCAGTCTGCAGGTGTCCGTTTTCAGTATCTTTGATAAACAAATACAAAGCCATCCAATTTATTTACACTTAAGTAAATAATTATTTCGTGTGAAAGTACCAGCAACGTTAAGTCCGCCCTCCGGCTGTAGACGACGTAGAGCGGAGTTGTGATCGAGTAATGCTCTTGTAAATACGGCTTTTAACAAGTCTACACTAAAACTTAAAACTGAATGCAAGGCTGATCGGACAGCTATAAAGGGTATTTTATTGCCCAATATTTCGGTTAGGCAAAACTAACCTTCATCAGGGGCTACAAAGAGCTAAGTAAAAATGGAATAAAACGGTTACAAGATATAAAATGATTCAAATGAAAGATTAAATATGATTGGTTAACAAAAATAAACAGTAGAAACGTTTACAAAAGCTACTATAAAAATAGAAATATATTAAGTTTCATCGCGTCTGTTCATCCCATAGGGTTCATTTGAATCATTTTATATCTTGTAACCGTTTTATTCCATTTTTACTTAGCTCTTTGTAGCCCCTGATGAAGGTTAGTTTTGCCTAACCGAAATATTGGGCAATAAAATACCCTTTATAGCTGTCCGATCAGCCTTGCATTCAGTTTTAAGTTTTATTCAATACTACTGCTGATCCTGATCTACTCCAAGATCCGGCTTCACTTCGCCGTGCTGTTTGTCCAAGTGGTCCTTGCTTTATTTGGAAGTCTACACTAAGTCTACAGTTGGATCACCGCTTAGTTGAGCAGCCGAGCTTTGTGAATCGTTCTAATCTAAGCTCCTGTTCTAATACAATATTTTTAAAAAAGGTTATTACACCGTCTGAACGGCCTGTAAGCCCGTCCTTATTTGCTTAAAGGCAGGTACGCGCCTGCACCGTTTGACTATATTTTTCGGGATTTTTCGATTTTTCGGTCGGTTTTATATTCTTTCATTTGTAAAATCAATGTATTTTCCATGCTCACATGTTATTTCATTAAAGTAATTACTAGTTAATCATTCATTCGTAGCTGTTCAAAGACGGACTGTTCAAATATCTGGTGGTATTTAGGGTGAATTTAGATTTTTCGATTGTGCTCGATTGAGTTCGATTAGTTCGGAAATCGAACGCAATCGAACTCTCTCACATAAATTTTTGGGTTCGATTGTGTTCGATTACCGAATAGTTTGATTCGTAACGTCAGGTTTGTACTGAAACTTTGTAGCAGACTCTTCACTGTGTTCGGTTCCCGGTGGGGGGGGGGGGGGGTGGTACTCTGATGCCCTTTTTAAGGCCCAATTCAGGCGTGTAGTACAGTTTTTACATACCATATTTTTTTCGTTTTGCGCGTTTGGATACTGCAATTTAGTGACCCTATCTACATGTAAGGAACATCTAAGGATGACAATACCAAAATACCAAAAAGGATACCCTATTTAAGGACTGAGCACCTCAAAAACCCTACCCTATCGGGCGGCTCATACCTATATAGTGTATATAAAGGAGTAACCCCCCGGGGTTCGGTTATGATCAGTATACGTGGTTTGGCGATCTTTACTTTTCGTGATTTTACGCACTCGTGTTACACCCCACATCGCAACATCCTATACATTTTCTCAAAGGTTAAAAAGGTAGAATCGCTCTATACTCTTAGTAAATTTTGAAAAAAGACAACCTCTAAAGGCCGATTTACCCGGTACAACTTTATTGCATACGACTCGCTAATCAGCCATGCTTACGATATGACTTGAGTTGATTTGCACGAAGCAATTCGTGTTGTAAGCATGTCGTAGGCTTGGCGTGAGTTTGTCGCATGCGACAAAGTTGTACCGTGTAAATCGGCTTTATGAAATATTAAAGAAAGAAATCTAAATCTGGTTATCGCGCGCGAGTTACAGCTTTTTTTTTTTTTTTTTGCAACAACGCGCGAACTCTGAAGTTCAAACTCAAACAAAAGTTTAGTTTTCCGCTGCCGCGAATATCATAGCGGACGTCTTAAGTGACATCTTGTACCTGCATAAGGCTGGTCTGGCCAGCTGAAATATTGCACTCAACAAAATATCCGCCGTTTTCAGCTTTGCTTTAAAGTCTTGAGATGCTTTACGCAAAATGGCCACAAGGACATGTTTGTGGGTTGTGATTGGGTGGATTTCGATCCCTTTTGTGAATTTCTGTTTTCAGGGTCAGGAGTCCAATGTTTGTCATCATAACTATGATTGATTGTAGCGTCAACTGTAAACCTTAGGCCCCGTCCACACGAAGACGATTGTAAACGCAAACGCTAGTAAACGCAAACTTTTTTATGCGTTTAGGCCTTCCGTCCACACGAAGACGATGAAAACGCTCACCGTAAACGCATAAATTCGAAAACGCTCTCCAAAGTGGATAAATTTGAAAACGCCGTTTATGCATCTTCGTGTGGACGGCCGTAAACGTATATTTTCGTAAACGCTGTGAAAATGCTGACGTCAGATGTCAGCGCCAGTCTCTTTTATCGAGTGCGTTTCCAAGATGGCGAACACACGAGTGTTGAGCTGTGTCATGCTTGCTCTTATTTCAAGCATAATTGCGAGCATTCAATTGATCTTGCAATAATCCATATACAGGAAAACTACAAAAGAAGAAGACTAAACCTCTCAAGATTGTTATCCACAACTACAAGCACTTTTACTCGAGTAAAACGACTTAGATGCAGACGCGAGAGCAAAGAAAGAAGATTCATGTTATCATCTTTACATTTTATTAGATTTTAAGTGAATTTCTCAAATTCCCAACCCAAAAATATTTAGTAAAGAAGTATTTTTCGTTTGTCTCACGATGTAGTCACTTCCGATGTGGATCGCGACGTTTCGACTGCATACTGCTAGTCTTCTTCAGGCGATGGGGTCGACTGGTTACGCGTCACCTTATGAAGCACGATGCTCTGCTGTGATTGGTTGGTTTTCAACAGCTGTGACTGGCGCATTTTGATCCTCGTTGTTTCGGCGAATTGTTCCCTCGGCGGTCCGTAGTCGTACGGCTCTCCTATTGTTGTGTTTCTTGATCGTGGGCATCCATGCTTCTGGAATTTCTATTCCACTGTCCCTGTTGATGTTGTTAGGGTTAAGTCTGATGTGGATCGCCTCTTTGACCCTGCGTGTGTACCAATGAGGATCACGATCAATAAACTTTACTTCATTCCAAAGCGGGTGGTGTCCGGTGTTGTTGGCGTGCTCTGAAACGGCGGAGGTCTGGGTACGGGCGAATCGGATGTCTCGGTCATGCTCTTTTATTCTGTCTTTTCCAAATCACCCATTCTGATACCTTAAAGAGTTTGAATCCACCTGTTTTTAAATTAGAGTCAATGGAAACCTCTCGCTGTTATTTAACCTCAGACTTTCAAATTTTCAAGCACTCTAACTGACTATTGCTGTCCATGCAATTCCTAGATTCAGGCCTGATTTTTTTTATAGATATTTATATATCTTAATCTTTTGTACATGTACAGTTTCAGATTTTTTATTTATGTTTTTTATATTATTAGGTCAGTTTAATTCTTTTTTATGTTCTGTTAGGTGTCCCCTATTAGCTGAGGGTTTTCCCGACTGCTAGATATTTTATTGACACGTTAATAAAGTTTTATTATTATTATTATTATTAATTAATACATATGTTGCAATTTTATATTGTAAATTTAAGATTGTTTTATTATTATTATTGTCATTATTAAGTGAAATTAATTGGAAAATAAATTTTTTTTAGTTAGCTTTGTTATCAATAAAAAATTGGGTTATTATATTATATATTATTATTATTATTATTGTTATAAGTTATCGTCGACTCTCGTTTCCGTCCGAGATTCCGACACGTGGTGTTGAAACTTCAAAAAGACGATCTGTCGAAAGTGACTAGTAAACCGATGCTGCCAATGCTACATTTAATTTGATTCCAGCAGTGGCAGTAGATATACCGTGTAGAAGTAGAAGTTGAAGTATAAGTAGATTGAATCGTACCTGCGTACCTCTGAAAAAGTCCTGCCTACGCCCCTACTGGAATGAACTGTTATATAATCATGATCCATGTGATGCATTTTGAAATACTTTTTGGTGCATGTTGATGCAGGGCCGTCGCCAGTATGAGACAAACCGAGGCACTTGCCTCGTTCATGATCCCAGTGTTTTGTTTAACGTAGTCATCATAAAGACCCTAAATAGCTAGGTGGGGAATTTAACCATGGATATTGCCTCAGTCCTTATTGTTTTCTGGCTACGGCCCTGTGATGTTGCTCAATTTGAAATATCTTTTAAAAAACTAGACCACTATTCTAAGACTTCCTTTGATACAAATGTTTTTTTGCTTTTGAAAGTGATTCTAAAATCTGGTGACATAGCAGCTATAAGGTTAATCGTGTTTAAAAGGACAATTTGGTTACATTTTTGACATGCCACATCAGACAGTATCACCCAATGTAAAAGAATGCTTTTGTCTAAGCTTTAGTTTAAATAGTTTTAGTGGGGATTAGATGTGGTACTCAACTCCATTTCGCTATAAATAGCAGGGGCGTAACCAGGGGTCAATTCAATAACACTTTTACAAATGTAATTTACAAGTGTAGCTATTGTTTTCAACCTCTGAAACAATGGCTATACTTGTAAATTACACTTCTAAGAGTTTTATTGAATTGACCCCTGGACTTTTCAAGAGGTACGTACAATCAATTTTTAAACACCCCTACCTCCCCCCTCCCTCCACCCTCAAGCCCCAAATCTTCCTTTTTTTCGACTTTTTCAGGTACGCACGTGCATACGTGCGTACATACGTGCGTACAGTTAACTACGCCCCTGAATAGAGAAGAACGCTTTAATTGCGTCATTAATATGAACCCGCTTTTAAGCGGCTTCATATACATATACGAACCGTTTCCATGGTCTATACGGTGTCCGTATTAACAGGGTTCGATGTACTACAAAACATTAAGAGTTCGTTCCTTCCTTTACTTAGTCGTCCATTCATTGATCCATCCAATCATTTGCGTATGCAAACATTCACTTCCGAATGTTATTAGATTTTTGCCTCCACCACACAGCCGAATGAACACACAATTAGTCTGAGAAGCATAGGGCGTTGGTTATAGTCAGGCCCACGATACATTTTATTGATTGACAAAGTACTACAATATTACAGTAAATCTAAACGCACCAAAGCCGGCCACGTAAACTCCCTTCCCCCGACGACCTATACCGTCAAAATATTAATTTATGCCAATCAAGGTTTGACTATGAGTACGAGATTGAATACAAGTACCACATGGAAATTTCAAGCCAGTCACGTCCCCAGAACTCTTGATCTTTCCTGTTGCTGACCAGAAGATAAGAAGACTCCAGGTATAAAATTGGTGGGATAAATGACTATCTTAAGCACGGAAATTGCTGAGGTTTGAATAGTCGTACTCGTACTCGTACTCAATCGCGTCCTAGTAGTCCAATCTTTAGTTCCCTATTGGTTCTCGCTGTGTGCCTGTTTCGGTAATCATGTCTCAAAGCTTTTGTTGTTGTTATTGTTGTTCCTCATTTTTATGTATTAGAGGCACTATACGGTGTATGAAATAGCTCAAAGAAATATTGTTTTGTAATGCGTTTCCAGGTTAATCCTCAGAGAAAACTAACTTATTCACTTTCTATTTATCCACATACGAAGCTCGTTTTACTTTACGCCCTTAAACGACGGCAAATGGCGTCACCTATGATTGAGAGCAAACACTGCAAATGGTCGCCGACAGAAGCTTGGGGGGTAATAAGCTCCTGTCGTCGTGAAATGTTCCTGTACGAGATGCAAGGTATTTCCGGCAATGAGGCAATAAATGTTTCACGAAAAATTTCAGTTGTAGTCCTGGGACAGAGGATAAAGTTTTCCGGTCAATGATTTGACAATTCAACTTCATTTAAAGGTATGTATGTATGTATGTAGAAAATATTCCATTTAAGTTTTCATTTTAGTAAAAAAAATACTAAGTAAAATCTTTATTAACCCGTGGTAGCCCAATCAGCAACCGGTATCCAAAGGGCCCTGAAAATCTAAAAATGAAAAGCGAAAATCGCTCTACGATGTAAAATCGAAATCTAAAAAAGACATACCACTTTTCAAAGCCATTTGTTAAAAATATGTGTACGAAAATACATACACTTTATGTTTACTTTTATGTATTTTCAAACATATGTCGGACATCCTGGAAGTTATTATTCTTGATAAGGTTCTTGAAGGAAATTAACGATGTGGCCTCTGCGATAATTAATAGAAGGTAAGGAGTAGTATCTGAAGGTTCTCTTTCCAATCCTGATTCTAGGCAATAATATTCCAATAGCATGCAAGAGGTTCCGGGTTCGATTCTAGGTCATTAATTTCCTTTTTCTGATAGAAAATAAACTCGATAATTGTTGAACATTTTTCCAAGTATCGCTAAAACAGCAGTGACCGTTTACGAAAGAGACATTTGCGTCGGCAACTGAGTGTAGTCTTACTTTTCAGACATAATTTTATGTTTTTCGGTAAAAGCACTTAAAGCACTAAATAATGCACTGGGTTTAATAAAGACACCACGAGTTCAAGCTTTGTACAGCTTCTTGTTAAGGGATTGTCGCTTTGGTTATTTCATTTAAACTGCACATTAAGTGAAATTCCACTCCCATTTCTTTTCGGTAATCTGAAAATTGGTGTTTTAAGAATTAGTTTGATGGGAAAATAAGTCACTTGAAATGACAGGAACATATTTTAACAAGCGACGCAAGTTAAGCATATTAGACAAGGATCTCGGTTCTAGTGACGTCATTAGTCAATTCCCCAAAAAGAAGCCTGTTCACAGGCTATTAGTGAGTTCGCCACAGAGCGCGTCACTCGTCATGTTTACAGAAGTGTTTTGGCAACGTTTGGAAGGATTATTTCGATCAAACATGGCTGAAAGTGACGCGTATTTTAGCCCCGGGTACGTCCCTTCCCCGCCATGTTTTGCTGTGATCAAACACACGAATGACGTCACAAATATCATTTCAGGCCACGGCGGGAGTTTTCATAACGTTAAAAACATTGAATCCTCTTTGCGCAAACGAGCAAAACGACTGAAAATGGAACAAAGGTGATTCTCAAACAACATAAAACCTTAAAACAAAACGGCAGTATATGTTTCATCAAATCCCATAGCGCGATTGCGCACGTGCGTTCTTTTCCTGGTTGTTTCAGTTGGCGATCAAGCTGTGTACAGCTTCTTGTTTGTAAGTATAAACAGATTGGGACTGTGGGTCGTCATTCAACGTTAATGCTTACATCGACCAAAAACATCCCGCGTGAACGCCTCCAGGCGTCTTGTTACTTATCAGAACACGAAATGAAAGTTTTTTTGTCCATAATATTGGCTTATTATTTAAAATGCTATTAACAAGGCTAATAATAATTAATTAGCCACAACTCGTAATTGACGTAATTTATTGCGTCCGACGACAGGTGAACGCTTTCTGATCTCGTAAAGTCAGGCTTTTTTTTTAGATGTTGGTGAACGCCAAATTAGCCCTCTTACATTTTTTCAGGGTACCTGTTGGTTGGAAACTGATAGCAGATAGCCTTAAGGCGCGACTCCACCTGAACGCCACAAGCATGTCTAATACTCTCGACTAGATTCCAGTGGACAAAACCTGGATTCCAACGGAGTCTAGTCGAAAAATGAAACCGGAAGTACAGTCGAGTCCACTTGAGTTACCGGAAGTCTAGTCACAAGATGAAAACGGAAGTGTAAACAATACTTTGAGTGGAGGGTTGGAAGTCGTCCGATGGAGTCCATCAGATCCATCGGAAACACATCGATTCCGATGGAATCTTTGGAGGTCTAGTCGACCCGAGACAAGCACGCTACACATGTAATATACCTCGTTCTTTAAGACCGACAAAAGCACGCTACACATGCAATATACCTCGTTCTTTAAGCCATGTCCCAACACAAGCACGCTACACACGGATTATATAGTTCGTTGATTAACCAATGACCTGAAAGACCTGATACAAGCGCGTTACTTCGACCAGAGATGCTTCCAATCGTCCCATTCTTTTACTCTGCTACTGCGTTCTACAATTATACTGAAAGGCGTAATAATAAGGAATAAGCAACCTTTTCAAACCCTGGCTGTGACCACCCTCAGTGTCACTTGTTCATGGTGGGGTGGGTGAGATGAGATCAACAATGGACCGATAGCGGCTGCTTGAGGCGCCTTCATGAGGTAACGTCCGATCTCATTCTCATAAGTGTATGTAAAGCGCCATGAGACATGTGATATGTGCGCTATATGTCTCTGTTATTATTTCTATTATTATTCTAAGATTTTTCTAATTTCCCGATTTTACTTTGCGATTCTATAATTTGTCTCGTCGCTTGTTTATTGTGGACTAGCGTTTGCCAACGAAACACTTGTTTAAAACTCAACCGGCTTTTATAAAACGCCACCATTTTGGATGCAAAACACTGCCACAAGAAGAAAAGAGGAAAGGAAAGGCGGCGTATTTTCCCTCTCGTTTCCCTTACCCTCTTTCTCGCCCTAATACCCACTTTATGTAAAAATAGTAACGCTCGTGATGTCACGACCGCACAGCAGCTTCAGCTTTGCCCGCACGAAAATGCGCCTGCAAACTTTCGAATTGTTGAATTTCTTCACAATATACAACAAGTCTAGCTTTCCCTTGTCTCAGCCAGTGATTCCAATCATGACATCCCATTTCCCTTTCCCCTTTTACTTAAGTTGAGATAGAATGCCTCACCAGATGAGGTGGGTTGCTGTTTATATTCATGCCTGTCGTTACCGTTACCATTTTCAATTTCAATAATTATCACACGTTCTTTGTTTTCACATCTGATCTAAAGCGAGATTAAAGTAGATCGGCGGTTAAAAAGAAATATCAATGAAGATCAACCATCCAATATATTCGAGTGGATTTTCTTATAAAGGATCACTGTTTTGTATTTTACAAGGATGACATCAGACATTTAGTGTAACTTTCGCGCCTACTTGCGATTTCCGACACGCTCTATAGTTCGCATTCCATATTTTACAAAAGATCACAAAAGCGATGAACACCGCTCCTCTCCAGTGTTTTTTGGCCCACCACTTCTTCAATTAATCATTTATCAATCTAAAATCTTAAATCCATGGCAAACTCGACCCTAAATTTATATAATTATAACACTTTTTATCTCGTTAATGCGCTTGCGCATTAAGCGAGATTTCGAAGTCGAGTACTAAAAAGGGACAAAAGTTGTTAACAAAATTTTGTGGACTTTTGTCCGGGGGGGGTTTCTTGTTCCTTCTTTATAGAAGCTATATTAGGGCATTGAGGATATGGTTGGTTAAAGCGGTTAGGATTTCAAGAAGGGCGTCACATACTGCCACTAAAATGTTTGGGGAGCACCCCCGGACCTATTGTTAATTTCCCTAGGGTATTGGGATGTCAGAACTTGTGATGAACTTGTCATATCTCACATTACGTTACCGCAAAGGTATTAGTCCTTCTTAAATTTCGATGTCTCACGTTACCTATCAGTTTCAATCATTTGTCGTAAAGCCATTATAGCTACTTTAAAAGGGTAAAAATAGGTTAAATGCGTTTTCTTGGGAAACGTAGTTTGAGAATTTCACGGTGTATTTTACTAATGGAGAGGTTATAAGAAAGTTAAATGGGACAGGAAAGTTTGTGTGTTAATATGAGCGGTATGGCAGAGCAAAATAGCATGAACTTTGCGTTTTTTTCTATTGAGTTGTGGTTACACACACCTTGGGTTTGGGGCCTTCCCAAGGGTTAATTTATCTCAGGTTTCATCTTACCCTTGGGGATGCGGTTATTTGAACTTTGCGTTTGTATGCAATAGTATGGGAAAGACGTCATAGTTTTATTGGTTTAGCTACCGTGCACAAGGAAATTTTTCGGATTGTCCGACTGAATTTGTTTTGCGGGAGGAAATTTTTGCGCGTCGGGACAGCTAAAATTTCTGCTGGGAGGAAATGTTTGCGGATTTCTGGTCAAGTATAAATAAAATCCAAGGCATCGGTATTAAACAATCACTTCCTGACCGGAGGTTTGTATAGTTCTCCTAGTTATATGGTTGCTGTTCTGGAACCAATATGAACATAAACAACGAGAAAACTAGTGAGTGAATTATTGTACGTTGTTGTAAAAATGTATCAGTATTATGATAACAGTCTCTGGTTCTTTTGAGGACGTGTGTGGAGTTGAATCGGGAATACAGATGACTGTTGTGCCGGTCGCCTCGGAGTTATGATAGCAATATATTCACTGTTGAAAAGTTCTTCTTAAGCCGATATACATCATTAAAACAAGTAATTTTTTTCTGCGCGAGTATATTTCTGCGGTGGAAAATTTAATACAAAATAAAGTAATACTGCATAATAATGCAACAACGGACAATCTTGCCTGTATCTCGGATCAGAAAAAGGTTTTGAAAAATACTGCAGTCAGGAATCCCGCATGTTTGATTACTTTAGTACAAATTTTATAATTTGAGAAATTGGGGCGCTAAGTTTCATGATGTCACTTTCCGGGAAACTTGATAAAGAGTGTACAGCTATCATGCTGGAGATTCAAATATTTCAAACCGGATGAAATGATGCTATACTTCTGACCCCGAGGGGGGGGGGGTACTCCCGATAATGGGCTATACGGGGATGCTCCGCCTGAAAGGGGTACCTTTTTGAGGTAAGAGGTATATGAAAGGGTCGGGATTTCACGGGTTGAAGTATATGAAAGGGTAGGGATTTCACGAAGAATAGGAAAGGGAAGCGAAGCCACGCCGTTGAAGAATAAAAAAGGTAGGGTAAACTGCCATTTAAGTATTAAAAAAATGGCCTTTCAAAATATATCAAACAGACGCACGTAAAGGCTCTGAAAAGGGTACCATTTTCATTGAAAAGTATATGAAAGGGGTACCATTTTCAATGAAAGGTATATGAAAGGGGTACCTTTTCTGTCAAAATCGGTATATGAAAGGGTAAGGGTTTGGACCTCGGGGCGGAGCATCCCCGTACAAAACTTTGTTGAGTACCCCCACCCCCCCCCCCGGGCTTCTGACAATGGAGATACTGCCTAGCTCCGAGAAACACATTACACTTACACGCGGAATAAACTCTGAGGAGCTATTAAAAAACAATTGAAAGATCCCACTATTCCAATATATGACTATCGCATAAGACTTGGATCTTAATAGAATATTTTACGAAATTTTGCTGCGGTCGTGACCCCGGGGGTCGTTAAGAAGACACTGTCAACACTATATTTTGAGGTTTAAAGCAGACCCATTTAATCTCTAATAGTTACTAAACACATGATACCGGAAATAGAAAACTCTCGACTTTCGAATAAAAAAAGACAGAACTACTATATATTCGCAAATAACCCATTCATGTATAACATTAACTTATGCAGCCATTTCTTTTTCAACTCTCCACAAAAGAAAAATCAATGTCCGCTTCACTTTCCAAAACATTTCACATCGATATCGATAACAACATACAACTGCGTGAAATATTTCCTTTTAACAAGCATTGACAACTAAGCGGAAAACAGATATTTCAGCCCACCCACATCTGACGTCTAAGTTATCAAAAGTTTCTTTGCTTTTGTTGATCCGATGGATTATGAATGTTCTGCGAACCTTGTTATCTTTGTGGAATGTCCGGTTTCCGGAAGATTATAAAGAACAGGAAAGAGCGAATCTCAAAACTGTCTTAAAAACGAAATTAACGTTGGAAAAATATATATTTGCTTAATTCTTTCTTTGAGGAATAGAGGAATTCTAAGGATATGCACTTTTTTGTCTTGACTTCCTGACTGAATTTAAGTCTTAAAATAGCAATGAATATGCGTGAACGGACTCTGATCGATCAATGACAGACATTGTAGCGACCATAGGTCATGGATCAGTTCTTTTCTTCTTTAAAATCTCCGTAAAATTTTTAGATGTTTATATCTTATATATAAAGATCTACAAACGCGGATAAGCGTAAACATTTATCCGATGCGTTGTGGCACACATCAAAGATTTAAATTAGATGATCCCACAGGCAGACCAATCGTGATATCCAGTGCACAGTAAAGAAATATACTAGGTAATAATACGATTTGTCACGGAATTGATAAGCGATAGAAAAATCGAAAATATTACACACTTAAGTCTTCTCACCTTTACTTTATTGTCTCTTGATGTATCCTGACCGGTTTAAATGCATTTTTACAACTTTTGTCACTCGCCCCACTATCCACTAATATATATAGATAGCCCAAGCCTAACAGCGTCGCACTTCGAACAAGCTTAACTAAGGTGAAACTTAACTAAGGTGAAAGGTTGGAAGCACAAGAATTAAGATTGACGAAGGGGCTATTTTCAATTTTAGCAATTCTCAAAAACAGTATTACGCGACCGTCTGCACAGTACATTTTTATAGACCGTACAAAAGTTCACAAAAACAACTTTTCTCTGTATAGAATAAATAGTACCACTAGTTTCCGAATAAAATACAGTTTATGTTTGTCAAAAATTGCCCGAGAAACTGATTTGAAAATCAAAAATTGCAAAAATACACAAACATATTTGCATAAGGCGATGCGAGTGAAGATAGAACTGTACTATAAAATCAAGTCTTGTTTTGTTTACATAAAATCGCTTTTCAATCTATCTAATGAATGAACAAACACATAAAAATGGACAACACAATCTTCATTTTTATAGACCGTACAAAAGTTCACAAAAACAACTTTTCTCTGTCTAGAATAAATAGTACCACTAGTTTGGCGTACCATGTAATTATAGCTCATCGAGTTCAAGCTTTCTTCGATGAAATTCAAGAGATAGGCACGTTTTAAAATCAATTCGCCAAAACTAACAATAACACTAATAACAAGTCACTCACAGATTGATATCAACATAAATTCTCATCGAAAACTGTAATCTGTTTTACCTTTAAGTTCCTCGCTTGCTTGGAAATTCAAATCTCCGCTTCTGGTTCTGAAATCATCTCCCGCATTGATAAAAATGTAATACATGAAGTTCCTCGAAGCAAGATTTTATCCCTGAAAGCTCGTCTTTTTCCACTAAAGCGGCTTCTGAGTATACCTTAATTAGTATCCCTGTCTTGAGTAGCAAACCGCGAAAAAATGCAGGAAAATAACGAGTTCAATTCTCCGCTAGGCACAAGAAAACAACTAAAGTGTTTACCGAGCTCACGGCTGTGTGGCCGCGCGAAAAACAAAGCCTTGCTTTCAAGATCCCGGGTGTTGTTCCAACACGGCGGGCGGGCGACGGACGGACACGCGCCCGCGAAACATTCCGCTAGCCATGACCATGAAAAATCACGGCGTAGGTTCTATGAGTATGGAGCTGCGCAGCCAGGCCTTCGGCCTGGCAAGTGATCCGCTATAAAAGAAGGGAAGGCTGGAGACCTCTGAGCGAACCCTCGCCACGCGAAAGCCAGGTTAAATGTCTACCCGTGCGATTCGTGCTAGCTTCCAAATTCCCTTTCACGGGCTCTAAAAGGGCTCCGTTTTGGAGCGATTCTGGCCATCTTCGCTTCGCCATTGTCCGCGATCCAAACGGCTGTACCACGAAATTCGAATACTAAAGCTTAGCGACCGACATTCACCCGAGGGGAGGGTCGTTACTTTTGCCCTCGCGCAAATTGACACCGTCGGGGGAGCCGGTGCGTGTAATTCGAACGGAAACCACACGCGTGACCTGTCACTCATTTGTCTTTATTTGATAAAGTGCAAGTTTTCATCAAGATCAAAAGAAAAGTCTCTTTTTAAAATAAAAATGCTCGTAGGAAAATTATTAAGCTTGTTAAAACCAATTTGCGCCAAAAAATCAAAAATCAAAGGTCACGGATATGTATGTGTATACCGGGAGTCTAGGGTGTACTCTAACTGCACGTCCGATCCAAGAGAGAGGAAGATAGGGGCCTTGGGAACGAGGTTGGTAGACGTTTCAATAACAAATTGATCATTAAAACAGACCATTGGCCGTCGGGTGTTGATATGAACGATATGGTCAATAATGTTTAATTTTTATTGGTAAATTGCACAACCTTCTAAAGTCGCTGTCGTAATTTGTCGTATTTTTGAAGCGGAATCGAGCCGCTTCTCGCTGTTCAGAACGTCTCATGTCGGCAATTTTCGGGGCCACGTCGCTTGTCGTTTTTACCAAGGCTTCTTTAAGCCGAGATGTTTTGAAAACAGCTTCGGCTATAAAAGGAAACGAAATCTAATTACCAGCTCTATTCCTACAAGAGACACCATTCTGCCCGAAGGTACACAATTTTTTAGTTGATGGAAAAAGCGACAAGTAAAATATTTTCATTTGCCTTTTTTACAATAGTCTACCTTAGTGAAGTATTTAGATAAAACATTCCTTTTTTACTGAAGTCTTTTTACTGAACTTATTCATATGCACAAAGTTCTTGTTTTGTCTCATACATCCACATATACACTGCACATATAAATTGGCTGTTTAAAAACATTGCTAGTAAATCAATTTTAATCTCAAATGAAAATCGTTGCAATATGTTTTAGTTTTGTTTAAATATCAATAAATAAAGATAGTAAATATTTTTTAACCTTCGTACATCTTTCTCAAATTTCGTTCGATAAGAAAATCGCCATTGTAATGCCATACAAGTCATTGCTACTAAAATACTGTGACTGATACAAAACATAGAAAAATTAACTAAGTAAGATAGATTGAATCTAAGTAGTTTTGCCACCCCCATCCCTCCTCATAATTTTCTCCCGTAGCAACCAAATTGGCCTCGGCTCATTCGCTAAATATAATCAAGTTGAAGTTTCCCCTCAACTGTAAAATGAAGACTATTTTGAATAAATACGGTAAATTAACATGAAAATTATTTACATTCATACTCGTGATTATTTTGTTGCTCATGACTTTTATTGATTTGGTGGCTCCTAAAAGAGCCCTTAAGTCCTCTATGACTGCAATGTCTAACTCTACGATTAGACCTACAGGTATTTTCAATCTTTCAACTTCAATAAACCATTTAGCAGCTTTACACATATTACCTATCACCTCTTTACTACATTTACCTATCAAAGGCACCCAACTTTTCCAATTGTTGTTGTTGTTGTTGTTGTTGTTGTTGTTTTTTATTAACCTTACATTCTCTCGCATTAACGAGATGGCTTTAAGAGCCCTTTGATCTTATGACCAAAGCTTACAAAATTCATCTTTATTGTACCGCCATATTACTTTATTTAGCCGATGCTTTAAGTAACCTAGAACATAGTCCGAATAAATCAACTGAATACACAGGGGACAAATCACCTCTTTTGTTCAATTTGAATGTAACTTATTCATGTGCACAATAGGCCATTTGCACGATGGCGTCATTTGACTACAACTACCAGAATTCATTTCATTTTTCCTTTCTTATTTAAATTTTGTAATCTCAGCGAGGTTTAAATAACAATAGCCCTAATTTGCACTACAAAACAAAAAACTGAAGGATTCTGGTAGTTGTAGTCTTATGACGTCATCGTGCAAATGGCCTATTCCATGTCATTCTTAGCGTCTCGTGCTAGGGTAAGCATCTCGTGCCGGGTCAAAATGGCTGCAAATCATCTTGATCATCTCGATAAAAATCTTCACGATTGCCATAAGTACGATATTGAATGGGATCTACTTCCTCAATCTTTACGAAAGGTGAGTAATGTATTCTTCGAAATGTATAACACTTCCAAAATATGGTCTATTCACGATACACCGTGTTCAACCTCGTTCCCAGGGTCTCTCATCTTCCCGCTCCAGGGGGCGGGAAGATGAGAGACCCTGGGAACGAGGTTGCACCGTGTTCACAACTATGAACCTGTCTATTTGGGCCGTTGACAAAACCTGGATCGGATCGGATCGGATTACCCCTGTAACCCTATCCCTAACCTTTCGTCATTTAGTGAGTTACAGGGGTAATGATCCGATCCGATCCAGGTTTTGTTAACACCTGTCTATTGTTTGTTTTTTTAGGTGTGTAAGCTCTTTGGAAACGGAATGAAGCAACGAGATACTTCAGTCCTCCTTGGCTTCCTAATCCTCCTCACTTTTTGTATGGGACATACGTGGACATGCCGTTGTTAGTGTCCATGCCTTCTGGACGGAACCTGTCATTCTGTGGATTGCTTGTGCCATTTCAACAGGTATAGACGCTGTTGCAGCAGTGCAGTCCATTTCATTTATTATTAAATCACAAAATCGCAGCTTCGCGTATCTGAAGACAGACAACTATGGTTGCCGTTTTGTTGCAATATTCAGTACAACCAATTTTATATTCAATAAACCAATTTTATATTCAATAAGCCAATTTTATATTCAATAAAACCAAATTTATATTCAATAAACCAATTTTATATTCAATAAAACCAAATTTATATTCAATAAACCAATTTTATATTCAATAAACCAATTTTATATTCAATAAACCAATTTTATATTCAATAAACTAATTTTATATTCAATAAACCAATTTTATATTCAATAAACCAAATTTATATTCAATAAACCCATTTTATATTCAATAAACCAATTTTATATTCAATAAACCAATTTTATATTCAATAAACCAATTTTATATTCAATAAACTAATTTTATATTCAATAAACCAATTTTATATTCAATAAACTAATTTTATATTCAATAAACCAAATTTATATTCAATAAACCAAATTTATATTCAATAAAACCAAATTTATATTCAATAAACCAAATTTATATTCAATAAACCAATTTGTATTCAATAAACCAAATTTATATTCAATAATTTCTGCGGTCCAATGCAGTCAGCGGAGTTTTTTCTGCTTGTTTAACCACGTGGTATTAACCAACATGGCGGCTGAAACATCCACTTGGCGGTGGTTTTTATCACTATGGAATCCCTTTTATCGCAACTCGAAATTCAGTTAAGTGATCAAGATTTGGTATACCATGAGGCGGCTCTTCTGTTGAATAGATTGGAGACTGCTGTTAATGTTTTACGGTCCCTGGTCGACCTTTGCATAACAGATGACACTGATGATCATCATTTGTCAGTGGCGGATCCAGGGGGAGGGTCGGGGGGGGGGGGGGGGGTGGGGGTCCGGACCCCCCTATCAGACCTGTGTCTCCCATGTGGTTCATAAAAATAATAGAATAAAATTGACTGATTGTCAAGTTTTTGGCTCAAGTCAAGGTTTTGTCTTTTCGACTCTCAGGAATGCCGGAAATGGCGTTTTAGAGGGTAAAATCGGAAACATTTTCCGGGGGACATGCACCCGGACACCCCCCCCAAAAAAAAAGCCCCCCCCCCCTTCAGAAATTCCTGGATCCACCTCTGTTTGTCAATCTTGTAATGTTCAACCAAATTCATATTTTTTGGAACCACAAAGTTATTGGGATGTGTCGCAATACCGTAAGTTTACCAGATTTCGCAAGGCGGGAAAGAAATCTTACTGGAAACCCAGTACGCCCTTTATTCATATTTCCGCTAGCAGTTATAGAAAACTTGCACGCAAGTGGTTTTTATAGCTGGACAGAGATTGCTCGCATGCTTTACGTGTCGCGATGGACAATTTACAGGAGTCCGGGGGGGAGGGGGGGGGGGTACTCCCGACAATTTAGGAGACCTTAGGATAGGTGTGTGCCGCCAAGGTTCTCAAACCCTGACCTTATTTAAGGGTATAAAATCGAGATTTGATACCCTATTTCAGGCCCAATTCAGGCGTGTAGTACAGTTTTAACAGACCATATCTTTTTCGTTTTGCGCGTTGGGGTGGATACTGCAATTTAGTGACCCTATCTAAGGAATATCTAAGGATCACAATACCAAAAATACCAAAAAGGATACCCTATTTGAGGACTGAGCACCTCAAAAACCCTACCCTATCCGTCGGGCGGCACATACCTATATAGCGTATATAAGGGAGTACCCCCCCGGGGGGGGGGGGGGGGCGAGAGAGTACGACCTTCAGGATGTTGGGTGATTCAGATCTTTCTGACGAGGAACTTGACTCCTTGATGAGAGGATACATTTCACGACACGGTAATACTACTGGAGAGTCGTACGTCATAGGTTACATCAGGTCTCTTAATTTAAGGGGACAGAATAAGGGAATCTCTAACACGGGTGGATCCTAGAAACACAGCACTGAGGTGGGTGTGTGTCATTACACGTAGGGTATACAGTGTTCCAGGACCTAATTCACTGTGGCACATTGACGGCCACCATTGCATCATTCGTTGGAAATTTGTTGTGCATGGCTACATAGATGGCTTTTTCAGACGCATCATGTATCTTTTCGCAGCAGACAACAACTATGCTCAAACAGTTGCTACAGTGTTTCAGTGTGCAGCCCAAGAATTTGGTTGGCCATCCCGTGTTAGGGGGGACCATGGCGGTGAAAATGCTGAAGGGGGGAAGGGAAGGATAACAGAGGCAGTTTCATTGCAGGCTCCTCCACTAGGAATCAACAAATAAAAAGGCTCTGGAGAGAAGTATTTAGATGTACCCTTTTTTAGTTATTATAACAACTAGTTATTAAAAGTATTTTATAATCTCCACCCACTTGCAACTGCTCTGTGGTAGTAGCCAACTCGAAAGCTTGGCTCCTTTGGCTACTACACACTCTTCTCTTGTTATGTTTAATTCAATGTCTAGTTAGCTCTGTTCTTACTTTTTTTTTATTTCCTTAATGTTGGTTTATTGTAATAATTGAATAAGTGTGAATAAAAAAAATGAAAAAAATGAAATGAACTTTCTGTTTTATTGTGTTTTCCATTCACTCGAGGACGGTGGATATCTTGATATAGAAAATGAAGTGCACATGATTGTTTTACACTATGTCTTTTTACCGAGAACTAATTAGAACTAATTAACTAAGAGTTTGCCAGGGCTTTCAACCTGCGCCCCATGTGCACAGAGCGTAATTGGAGTCCAAACAAAATTTGGAGCAATGAGATGATAAATCCAGATAACGCCAGGCAAACAGCACTGAGAGACCCAGCTGTTGATGACGAAGAACCAGACAACCTAGAGTTTTTTGGAGTAGATCGTAACTCATGGGCCAGTAATTCTAGAGCTGAAAACTTCCACTAATTTGGACCTTATATCTTCTTCTTTGTCATTGGTCGTCAGATCTACTGTTCAGGTAAACAATATGTCATCTTTTCCCAAAGCATAGTTAGGAAAAGCGATTGGAATCTTCCCATCCTCATCCACAAAGTCAGTGGGATCTACAGTTTTCAATTCTGGTTGTTTTAGCTTTGCAATTGGCTTAGCATACTGATGCGGGCCAAGTCTTCTACGCTTTGGCTACTGTGACAGCGAACCACGTACGGCATCTCCAACCGTCAAGGCATTAGCCCGAAGTATAGCCTGCGAGCAAGCTCTCGGGCTCGGAGTAGATCACGACCGCGACCTCGTCCCACAACATCCGACACAACACTGGCGATTCCAGTTGCAATTTAAGTACTGTGATTTGTGCAGGCTGGTGCACGCTTACGTTACCAATTTAGTGTCAAAAGATAAAGCGAAGTGAAAAATTCTTGCCTACTGTTACTATCACTCCTGATGACAGCACAGCATTCCTCTTTCCACCGCTTCTTCTATTTCATTCAGCGTTGGAGGCTGGCCCGCCATGTTGGTTAATACCAGGTGGTTAAACAAGCGGAAACTCCGCTGACTGCATTGGACCGCAGAAATTGGTTTATTGAATATAAAATTGGTTTATTGAATATAAATTTGGTTTATTGAATATAAATTTGGTTTATTGAATATAAAATGGGTTTATTGAATATAAATTTGGGTTATTGAATATAAATTTGGTTTATTGAATATAAATTTGGTTTTATTGAATATAAAATTGGTTTATTGAATATAAAATTGGTTTATTGAATATAAAATTGGTTTATTGAATATAAATTTGGTTTATTGAATATAAATTTGGTTTATTGAATATAAATTTGGTTTATTGAATATAAATTTGGTTTATTGAATATAAATTTGGTTTTATTGAATATAAATTTGGTTTATTGAATATAAAATTGGTTTATTGAATATAAATTTGGTTGTACTGAATATTGCAACAAAACGGCAACCATAGTCAACAGGCATAACTTAGAAAAACTGTTAGGCTGAACTGCATTCAAAAAAGCCCATTACATTTCTTTTCGTCTTCTTCCTTTACTTATGCCTGTGTTCTATTGTATTTGCTCTGTTTCTCCTTCCCGCCGCGTCTCCCCTTCCGCGATCGGGGTTATTTTCACACCTGGTGCGTACAACCCCTCACCTATCCCTTATTGGGACTCGTCAGCACGTCGTAGCCAAAACACAATGAGACTCAATACGTAAGGCCAAAGAAGCTTTTTCAATTTCAAAAGGCAGAACACTTTTTCCTCACGGCCTTAACATTCGCAAAGAAATATACTAATTATTCACTTTTGTATTAGTTTCCTTTCATTGTTTTCTGTATATTTTTCATTATCAGCTATTTTTATTTCTATCTATCATTGTTATTTTTGTGAATGATATATATGAAATAAATCATATATGAACTGCAGAAATGAAATCAAATGAAGAATGATCCTCGCAGTTGTGAACGCAATTTAAGCAATTGCGAAAAGAAGCCTGAACAAAATTCAGGACTTCAACGGGGTTCGAACCCGTGACCTCGCGATACCGGTGCGATCGCACCTGCGATCGCACCGGCATCTGAGTTCGCCGTTGACTGTACGTCTAAGAGAAGTCTCTTAGACGTACAGTCAACGGCGAACTCAGAATCCTTCAAAATCGCTCAAATATCACTTTTACGGCAAAAGGACGACAATGCACAACAAATAAGGTAATTTAACGTTTATTAAGCGTTGATCAGTACATACATTTGGCGGTACGTCGCTATAATATGAAATTTAGGTAAATCCCATACATTTCCTATAAAATTACAAACGGTCATTATGTTACACAAACAGATTGTATGGGCTCCCTGTGATTAAAAATGCTTCTCTGGCCTTACGAATGGCGTCTCTGTCAGAGTTAATGAGTTCAAGGGGAATGAATTCTATGTCGTTGATTGAATGGCCAGGAAGAGTAAAGTGCTCGTGAAATAAACCCTGCAAAAATCGCAAAAATATTTGGCTCATCCCCGGTGTAATATCTCACAGCTGACATCACAATAGCAAAACAATACTGATGATGCAATCCAAAATCTAAATAAGAATAGGATGAACAAAAGAAAATCATAAATTATATTACACCGGGGATGACCCCAAATATTTAGTGCCACGCGGTAATGTGTTGCGTTGCCTCATCAGCCTTCCAACAAACCTCCTTTCTCCATGCTCCCCCCTGCATCCCCCTCCCCCTGCTTCCCCCCTAACGTGGACTCTTGCTATCAGCACAGCACGGGGTGTGGCTCGGGATATTATATGTAGTCTTGCACGAAGTACTAGTCCGGTCGCTTCATCTCTTCGCTTCGTGTCGCTGCTCGTTGTTAGTTTTTGACAGGGGGTTTTCGGATTTAGGTTAGTCCGTTTTTACTCTTTTCAGGTAACAAAATTATAAATGACACATTTCGTTGTTAAGCATTTGCTTTAACAAGAGTAAATGAATGTAATTTCACTGAGGTATTTATTTGAAAGGAATTTTTGTTGTTGCTTTGCATAAAGTAAGCTTACGTTCAGAGCATGTTTTGCACATGATAACTAAAAGTTCAAAACATAAGCTTAATGTAATATCTTTCTAAGTGTTGTATTTCTCCTTTAGTCTTCGAAGAGACAAACGAATGGATTTAAAGCTTGGAGCTTTGACTTTGTTTTGCTCGACACCTGAGGATTCAAGGTAGATACAAGGTAAACTTAAAATACGTCGCTCCCGCAAATAGCTCTTCGTACATAACACGAATGTTTATTCGTAGAAGGTAAATCACATCACTCCTGCAAGGAGCTTTTGGTTTCATACATTACACGGATGTTTAGTCGTAAAAAGATTTTTATTGAATTTCACAAAGTATGCAGTGGGTTGAAGCTACAATGTAGCATGTAAAAATCAAGCAAAGTATGTATGTGTAGTAATTTGAGATAATTCTCACAAATATTAACGTGAAAGTCAAGATAAAGTTGGCAATGGTTTGAGAAAATTCTCATATTAAAGTATATGTATTAATGTGAAAATCCCTTGCAAGTATTTTTTCTTGGTTTGCAACCACGTGACAAGGCGGCCATTTTGGTGGTCAATACACTACAATTTTTGTTGCAGAATTTGCATGAAAATAGAGTTTAGTTCCCAGCGAAGAGAAACACTTTTGTTCTTGACCACCAACATGGCCGCCGTGGTAGATGTAGACAGTGGCTTGAGACAATTCTCATAAGTATTAATGTGAAAATTAAGATAAAGTAGGCATTGGTTTGAGACAATTCTCGTAAGCATTAATGTAAAAATCAGTACAAAGTAAGCAGTGGTTTGAGACAGTTCACAAAGTATGCAGTGGTTTTGGCTGCTTGCAGTTTCTTTGGACTGATGTCTTGAAATTCTCCGAAGTGTTTTGGGCATTGTTTCTGCGAGACAATAGAAACTGAAAAGAAGCAAATGGCATTGTTATGGAAAGTTGAAAACACTTGCCAAAAGTAATGTGTTGCCATTCCACTTTGGTTTTATTATCTTATGCTTTTAACAAAACCCATAAGCCCTGAATTTATGTATTTTTATTCAGCCGATAAAGAATGATTTTAAAGCCTGTGTAGCAAAACATTTTTGCTTTTAATAGGCCATGTGAATGAAGAAAATGCATTCTGTTAAAAGGTGTTGAATTTTCCTTGACATTGTTTTTGTTCATTTGCAAATTTATTACAATCAGACAAAATAAAACAATCTCTCATGTGAAAGTTGTGCATGCTATTTTACTCTTTATAATTTTTTTGTCATCAAGTTAAAAAAATAATGACAATTTTATTTAATATTCCTGTGTGAGTAGCAGATATCAGGGGTGGTAGAAATCAGTTGCTTCGAAAATATATGCAAAAGCAAAATAAATATCAGGATTTTTGCACAGTTACAATTTTGCATCATGTCATTTCAGGACCTTTGGTTCTAATGCTTTGCTCGTAAAGGGTACTTGTGTCAAACAAATATTCTGGATCATTTGGAACCCATTTGGAAATCTTTTTCCAGGATAGCAATGCATGCATCTTAGTCATACAAGATGATGTATGGCATATTTTTGGGCACAAGTCTGAAATGTTTTGTTATTGCAGTGATAGCTAGGGATTGGAAGTCAGATGAATGGATTTCACCAGCCTCTTCACATAATTTATTTCTTAGCTAACATCTTCATTTCTTGATTTGAAAATTTGATCAGTTCTTTGCAAAAAAAATTCTGACACGTACAGTGATAGTAATTTTGGTGTGATGGTACATTTGCTTCTGGCATATTAAACTCAATGAGAAAGCTAAAACGCTGAAAGTGTGTCTGGGAATACCACAATTTAGGTAAAAAATAGGATTAGAAGGGCAGTTAGAACTAAAATCAATAGAAATACCTGATATAAAGACATTCATGCGAAAATCTTCTAACATTGATTTTTTTTATACAACTTTGGCAACCGCTAGGTAATAAGTTGCTTGTGTCAGAAATGCAAAAATAATTTGGCTCCCCGCTTTTGTATCCGAGATAAGATATCTAAAAGGCAACCCTAATTTTGAAAAATTGGTCTTCCTTACTGGATATGGTTTCAATTTCTGTTAGTCTAAAAATATTGTAAATGAACCTCTAAAATGCTACTTTCTATGCCAAATTTTATATGAATCAATGGGTCTATTTAGCAAATTTATTCAACTGGTGATGTCCCTTAAAGTAAGTTACATGTAATCTTTAAACAACAGCTTTTGAATACTCTGACAGCCGCAAGTTGGCAGGATTCGATGTCATGTGGGTAGAAAAATGGAAAACATTTTTAACTTCTCACATTGATTTTTTGTTCATGTTAATAATCTATCAAGAAAATTATCTATCAGAAAAAATGGGGGTCACTGGTCATCCAAGTGAGTTAAATCTAAAGACAGTTAATGCAACATTCACTAGCCGTTTATGTGCTTAAATTTCTTCTCATTTGGTGCTTGTGCATGACGTAGCATGGCAATGTGCGTGAATTGTATGTGCAGAAGGATGCACATAAACAATTGGCAGGAATGTCTTCAACTAAAATTCTAAGCAAATTTTTCAGTTTTGTGTGCAGTGTTTGCGTTTACTTGCAAATCGTGTGTTTATACAGTACCGCTTGAAACTACAGTGTATTAGTGCATTTACCGCAGTTTCGCCTAGGTCAAACTGCAGTTTTGGGCTGCGGTTTCACCTAGGTAATTCCAACTGACCCGCACTAAAAACCCCGTTTTCACCTTGGTATTTTGCGGTTGAAGAAACCGCGGAAAGAATAGGAGTCACCCGTTCGTGGGTTTGAATAGACTGTTGTTTACTTTGTTTTGAAGTTCATTAACAACAACAGGTGGTGACGCTCCGATGATTTGAATGCGAGACATTTCACATGTTAAAATCCATCAGAAGTCGGCTGTGAACGCTGCTGTAATTAAACAAAGAAATGAAAACTCACTTCTGGAACAGAGCTTAAAATGCAAACTGTTTAAGAATTACAGTATGTTTCAAATCGTAATGAATAGCAGCGCTTAAATTCTTAAAACCGCTTCATTCAATCGAGCGAAATAAACTCTGGATCATTAAAGTTTACATTCCGCATGTAGCGCCGAAATAAAATTCCAGTAATTGCTGCGGAACGAGCGTAGCGAGTGAGCAGCAACATAATCAGGATTTAAGAGAAATATATGAGAAAAAAATATAAGCTAGAAAAAATCTCGATTTGATCGCTTTTTACCAGAATTCACTGCGCCACGAACACATTTTGGGCCAGAATGCACTGCGCCACGAACAATAGCCTCGCTTGCTGCTTCAAGCTCAGTGTTGGCTGCGAGATTTGTAATACAGTATTTTGGTCCAACATGTCCCAGTCGAAATCGGAACTGAAGTGTCGAAGACTACTACAAGTTGAACGGGGACTGCGAGGCATGGTGATAGGACCGTTGAATGGCAAAGATTTTCGAAGATTGTACGGAACAAAAGACAAATTTATTTTGAAATCACTCCGACAGGGGTCGATGAGACTGAGCTGAGCTGAGCGCTTGGGGATGCGAAACCTGAGCTGAGCTTGGGAGACGCGAACACACAGTAATTAACGTAAATTTTCACACCTTCCTCGTGGTGAACGCGTCCTTCACTCAACAATATTCTACAGACATTGCAAGAACTTGATGCGTGAATTACAAAACAAAATTAGTCTTATTAGCTAGAAATTTTGTCGATTCATCCCGGTTACATTTGCTTTGCTTCCCCTCAAAAAACGAAAGAGAAAATTCTGTAATACCAGCGAGACGATAAAACAGCATTGTTACAACAAATTTACCAAAGCAATTTACTATCTTTTGGATACACTAGTTTTAAGAATAATTTACAGTACTAAAAGAGACAGTTTGTTTTTTGATTTTTTCGTTGAGGTAAATTGAAATAAACAAAAAGTGCACCTTATCGCAGGTTAATTTTCCTCACGCTTGACAGGGATGAAATCACACGTCGAACACAGACAAAATGTCATGTGCTTATGTTTATATTTGTTTACAACAAATTAGGTATTTTTATTGCTGGATTCATGTTACTCTTGTTACGAAATGCATTTGAAACAAAGCATTACGTCACTAAGTTTACAGCTGATGCAAGGAGTGAGTGAGTAGTGAGTGAATTAGCCACCGTTACTGATAACCTGTTCATTATGCTTGTGCATATTCATGGTTAAAAAGGTAGCCAAGCATACTGCAATTAAAATGTAAATACCAATGCAGACACCCTTGGAACAAGTTGTAGGTGTCCACCTTGTTGGGAGTTGAAAAGGCGTGATATTAGAAATCTGTGACATCAGAACTGGAACAAGATTGTTCTTAATAATGAGAGCCTGGAACAGGCTAACTTGTAGTTGATAAGGGAGTTGAGACAGGGCATGAAAAAAACTTTTTTTCTCAAGGAGACATTTGGGTCCAAAGTGGTCACAAGTCCAGAAATGAAACTTCACAAATTGTCAATGTAAAACTTTAAAGTCTGAAGTTAGATATGTTCTGGAAAAGTCTTTCCCTTTAGATGTGTCTCACACAAACCAACAGTTTATCTTTCGGCAAACCCATGCAGCCACAGAGTGGCAAGGTATGAAAAAACTGCTTCTTGTCAGCATATTTTTTTTCCCGCAGCCTGTGTAAATTCTATCTAAAACCTCATCCTCGGTCAGTCAATGTTTGGAATAAATTTTCGCTGACCACTAACTATGTCAACTCACTCATTTTATTAAAAATTTAAATCGCTCCATAGACAAATGACAGCATGAGCAACGCGGAATATTCTGAGCCTGCAATATGCACTATTAGCAAAAAGAACATTTGAATGCACAATATACAATTTAGCCTCTGAAATATCCAAGATGGCAAATGTTGACATTTCACTTAGCAGAGTTTGTGACTGTTTTGCTACAATCCTCATCATTCGCACCAATTTCCCTACCTTTAAGCTTTATTTAATTGCACAATACATAAAGGTAGGATGAAGCAAAGAGTTATGATCACCACAGTACATAGGCAACTAACTTTCAAATCTTAGGCACATTAGTGACTGTACAGTATCAGGGCCCAATTTCGTGCCCTGCAAGAGAATCATTTTAAAAATTTGAGATACAGACTGCTCAGAAAATAATAAGCGAACCATCAAACGCGTGGGTCAAGTGTTGACAAAGAAGAGCCATGCATTGGTCCGTTTTTGCTAATGCATTAGCTAATGCGTTAGCCAGTTCCTTTGTTATTCATTTTGCCACCTCCAACTTGTTTTCTTTTGTGCTCTTTCTTAAAGCGACACAAAAGACACTTTAACCTGCATCGTTTGAAATTTGAGAAGTGAGAAGTGGCGATCGAGCGATAAGCCACGATTTGAAATCGGCTGGCTTCCTTCCAATTATTTGTTTTGTCAATTTGATTCTGAATTTGTTTCTTTTTTTTGTATTTTAATGATATTTATCTCAATATTACATACAATACAATACAATTGTTTTTAACAGTACAATTATTCGCAATGCAATACAATACAATACAATACAGTACAATACAATACAATACAATACAATACACTTTTAAATACAATTTAAAATACAATACAAGAAAGACACAAGAAAAAAAATTAAATAACCCTATAATAAACTCTATAAAATAAGGGATGAAAAAAAAAGAACAAGGAACAAAAAAGGTATTTGGTATTAACGTTCTTTTGTGTAAAATAAAAGCATAATATACTTATATAATTTGGCTGCCAGCTTGAGTCTTCAGTACATATTTTTTCCACTTAGCGTTGTGAACGGATCGCTTGCCTTTTGAGTCAGCAACGACTGTTTCAATATGATATGTTAGAGCCACTTTAGAAAGGTAAATGTTTAAGGAAGGAACACAGTCTTTATTTCGACAGGAGTAAATATGCTGTTTTGCCAAAATTATTAGATGGTTGAGCAATAAATAATCTGTGCTTGTCTCCCAAATTCCAAAAATTTTGTCAATATCTGAGGGCGTATCCTGCTTAATTTTAATGTTATTACAAAAGAGGATAAAATCTTGCCAAAATCTTCTAGTAAAATCACAGCTTATAAATAAATGTTCAAGGGATTCATTTTCTTTTTTACAACATGTACGGACAGGGAACCAAGCCAATTTTATGAAGAAACCTATTTGTTGCTAAGTACCTATGTAACACTCTAAATTGGAACTAAATTGGAACTCCCGTGATTTTCGAATCAATAGCAACTTTGAAAGGCAGCTGATAGATCTCCTTCCATTGCAGTGAATCCTCATATTTTTCCGTATATCTTATCCGTGCAGTTGGCATGACTTCAAACTTTGAACGTACTTCTTTATAGATGATTCTAGATGACAGTTTATAGAGTAATACACTTTGACCATTTAAATCTAAACAAACCCTCTTTGAAAACGTAAAATCCGTCTTTTCATAATTACCACAGGTCTTAACATGCTAAATGCGGTACTTTTAATCCGCCTTTGTCAATATCGCATATAAGAGAGAGACGCTTGACCTTGTCTTTCCCCTTCCAAATAAATTGGTAAATTAACCTGTCAACCTCCACCATCACATCTTTATCCAAGCGAACTGAACAGGCTCGATACATAAATACAGGAATAACAAACATCTTTACAATTTGGATCCTTCCTAAGATAGTTAAATCCCTCCATCTCCACAATTGTAACTTTTGCTTGATAGACTTTGTTTCTTTCTGTTCAGATTTGTTGTCGTCCACTTCTGAGTAACATTTTCACTCATTCCTGAATTGGAGCACATGAAATATTTCTCAGAATCCCAGACATTCTGGTGAATGCGTGTGTAAACAACTTGTCAATGAGTTCGTCATTCAATGCGTAAAGTTTTAAATAACGTCTTGAATGAGTTGAATCACCTTTTAATACATGTAAGCTTCTTGGTGGTTTGCTAGAGGAGGCAGCAGACTTTTGTTTTCTCTTCACAAGGAGCTGTACCCATGAGTGGCAAAGCCGTGAGCGATCGAGTGACTCGAAATCAACTGGCTTCTAATGAAATCGGTTGTCTGTTTTGTCACTTGGTTACAAATGGTTTTGTCAATTTGTTCTGAATTATTGTTTTCTTTCTGATCAGAATTATTTTTATCTGACTCTTGGTCAGTTTGGAATTTGACGGCAAGTCGCAATCAGAGTTTACATGTGCAGTGCATATCCTGGAGTCCCAGAAATGCAGGAATTATCTCCCTGACAGCTGAATGACGAATTTGTTTGTGATTTGAAACGTTCATGAAATATTTTTCATTGCCAGCGGCTTTAGAATTATTTTCGCAGATGGTTTCAGTTGTTTTACAGCTCCTGAAGGATATTTTTTCTTTTAAACTACGAGTTATGTGACCAAAACTGCTGAAATTGCGAGTGTAAACAAACATGGCAACGTGATGAGTGATGGTTTTTGCAACAACTGTAACAAAATAACTCGGCTTTAAT
This sequence comes from Cladopsammia gracilis, assembly GCA_022457155.1. Taxonomy (NCBI): domain Eukaryota; kingdom Metazoa; phylum Cnidaria; class Anthozoa; order Scleractinia; family Dendrophylliidae; genus Cladopsammia; species Cladopsammia gracilis. The sequence continues at coordinate 231,463 of JAJGOT010000230.1, forward strand.
TTGAACTACAACAAAATAAATGATTTATTTTATTATCAATGTTTATGCTCGGATCATATTGTTTTGACACTGCATAATGTGCAAAGCTCGTTTCACTCAATTAACTTAATTGATTAGTTGAAATTCATATGGACATTGTACATATTTGATTATTTACAGCCATATGTATTCTTTAAATGTAGTATTACCTTTTGTAACAGGGGCTCTCCCCATAAAACCCAGAAGGGTTTGTTGAGGGTGCCTGCTCCTTTTAAGACACTGTAATATATCATCTTTGTTTATAATGTTATTGGGGCAAAAAAAAGATTGATTGATTGATTTACGGCTCGCTTAGGAAATACATAATTTATTTCTCGTCGCTCTAGCGTAATGACGTGACACAAGTCAACAAAGGCAAGCAGCCAATAAAAATCAACTGTTCCTGCTGGTAGAATTTCACTGCTAAAGTGGCTAACAGCCAGAGTGACTTACGAAACTGATAACACAAGTTTCAGGCGTCGCAAATTCTGCTCGCAAGTTTTAATAGTTGAAAAGACGTGTGGCATGTATACACGAGAATGTCTGACCGAATGAAAGGGCTCTGAATATCAGCTGAGTGAACAGTTTCAAGGAATCTTCATGAAAACCTTTCCTTGGATTGTTTTTGACACCGGGATCCGTTGAAATGCAAAGATGAATGTGACAGATTTTGGCATTGTGTAGGCCTTTGGGTAGGCCTTTTGTTACGCAAAATGACTTTGAAGTGTGATCTACTAATGAGCTTCACAAACGTGTTGGCGTTTGCGTGGGAACACACACTAATGCATTAGGTGCTAAACGCAAACTAGTTTACTCTGCATGGTCAATGCTTTTGATGGTTCGCTTATTTCTGAGCGGTACTGTATTGTCCAGGCAATATTTATGCGACTTCTTGTATCGAGTACACATTTGTGTTTTGTTCTGTTCTCGAAGCAGGGATGTAGATAAAAGCCAGGAACCGGGGAAATTACCCAGCTGTGAACTTCATTTTTCCGGATGTAAGACCCAAGTGCAGCTTTAAAGGGACTACATTTTTCTCTTTTTTACCCGTCTGTCAGTACTACATTCCCACCTGTTAAGAATTGAATCTATGTGCTTGTGAAGTCTGTTGTCGTAATCAGATTAGTTTGAGGTCATCAGTACTGCATATTAACCCTTTAAACGCTAATATCAAAATTTTAATTCTTATTTCTAATCCTATAGATTTCCTATAGATGTAGTGGGGAGAAATTGTTTAGAAATCAAGAGAATTCATCTTGTGTGATCATGTCCTTAATTCTCATGACCTTCTTGATTGATAAAGCATTAATATTACAAGGAGAAATTTGATGCTGATTACTCTTACGGCTTAAAGGGTTAAAAGGGTAATGAATAATCAGCAAATGTTGCAAAAAAATATTGAATTTTATCAAGTAGGAATTGTCTTAAGTTTAGGGGAAACAAGACTTGGAGCTTACAGCTTTTAAGTGTCTTGTGAGGAACTGGGTATTGAACTGGATGTTAAGTTACATTTGTGTGGTTACTTCTGAGTTTAATGAATTTTTTCTTCTTCTTAAGGATTCTTCACAAAGTCATCAGAACTCCCTGAGATGTTTTGGAAGGCCTTTACCAACAGACTTTAACCAGGAACTAGCAAAAGGTATTTTTTTAATTTTAAGTTAAATACATGTAAAGGTCAAATTTAAGCTGACACTTAATTCAGAATGGAATGAACTGATGCATACCTGAGCTTGAAGATGGAAGTGAGCCAGGCTGATTAGAAGACAAACCCATGCCAGAAGTAAGATGTGCAGGCAACCGGAGTGATCAGATTAAATGTCGGAATGCCCCCATTTCCAGTATTTACGGACACAATCTCACTCGCCTGGGTCGCGCTTGACGAACTCTGCGAAACGATTTAGGCAGCCTTGTCCACCGCCAGCGAAGCTTTCACCGCTTGAACGATGGCAGCAAGAACCTCCAGAGAGGGTACGGTGGCCGGACCTTGGGTTTGGTCCACAGTTGAAGACCCAGCACTTGCGGCATCGTTTGTTAGAAGTGAATCCTGACTATTTCTTGTTGTGCGAGGCATTATGTAAACAGAGAACACACCACCACGAAAAATCAAACGGGCTAAAGTTGTTTTACTAAATAGAATTAGATTTACGATTTTGTTTAGATTTATTGAAGATTGGGTAAGCTTATGTTTGAATCACATCATCTTTATTACATCTGGCAGGGCTGTCACTAAGATTTCAAGTTCCTGGGGAAATAAAATGAGTTGCTGGGTAACCGAGCAGCTAGCGGGGTCTTGGGGCATCCCCCCCCCAGAAAATTTTGAAATGTAGAGGCCCAGAAATGCCATTTCCAGCATTTTCCTAAAGGCATTCCCTCCAAAAAAAGCAATTATGGGTTGATCTTTTTGTCATATGTTATAAACAATTATGACGCTTTTGCCAGCCATTCATTACTATGCTTGCATGATAATTGGTTCACAATTTCGAACTGGAATAGTTAGTGTTTGAGATACATGTATGCTCCTTTTGATTGGCCTGAACTGGAAACAACCAACACAACATTATGAAGTTTACACTAAGATCAGATATTGACAAATTTTCAACTACAGGCGAATTAGATGCGTTCTTTTATGGCCGACAAATGGGGATACATCAATAGTCTTCATCTTCAAAGCCCTCGTCATCATTAAAGCCATCATCAGGAAGATTTAAAGCTTTTGAGAAAGCCTCAACTTCTTCTGTGAGCCTGATGAACATCTCCTCAGATCCTTCATCAAATTAATGAATCTGTTTGCATTACTGCATCCAGAGGACTGGCTCCGATTCATTGTGGGAAGAAGTAGCTGCACCTGCTTGTCCTAGTTTTGGGAGTCTTCTCCTGCGCTTTGTAGTTGCCCATGCCTCACTGCTTCTTTGGTTATCGATTTGGCAGAGTCTGTGCTAGGGGCCGGCCCATTAATGGAAACTTGAAGCAGTGCTTGCAGCATGTCATTATTCAGTGTTGATCCGAACCTTGTCTTTACCCGTTTCACACAGCTCGCTCCCCTCTCAGGCCATGCATTTGAAACTGGAGTTGAAAGTATTATGTCAACCACATTACTGAGTTGGGGGTAGAAGTGAGAGAGTTGACAAATTCGCTGCAGGCTCCATTCAGAAGTAGGTTAAGAAGTGATCTGATCTTGTGGTTAGGCAGCTCTTTCATGATCCAATATGCAGCTGTGAATGCCTTTATCAGCACATCTTCCACGGCTCTTTCACGCTTGTTAATGTTTTTTTTTTTATGGAAGAAGGAAACCCTCTGCAGCATTTTGACAGCCACTGCATTCTTGTGTTGTGAGGTGTGGCAGTGGTCTTGTAATGATTCAGCCTGGAATTGCTTGCAGGGCTCCATGTTAAAAACTTTGGACTTGTTTTGGGGGTTACATGTGTCATGCTTTTTGCACAACAAGTAGTAAATGCCCTCTCCTTCAACGTACACAGGCCACCAATCATCTCATTTGTAACACAAAATGACGGATCTTTTGTTCAGCCAACTATGCTGGAATCTGTAAGTCTGTTTTACAATTTTTTCTGCTTCATTTTTAACTCGTGAATACGTGCATGCATAATGTGTCTACCTTGAAGTAATTAAATTTATCCCATTCCAAGTTGGTGATCATGGTGGCCGAATGGTGTAAAGTGCGGAATGACAGCCGAAAGGCCCCAGGTTTGAGTCTCGCTCGTGCTGTTCTTTTTTTCTTTCTTCTTCGGACTGAACATTATGAAAGTGATGTGTTGTATTTTTCTTTTTGCGTTTGTGAAAAATCCTTGCGTTTAATTTTACAAAAATATTGAACCGTGTCAGTGTGAAAACATAAGCTTACCACAATATTGCATTTTGCCTTAGTATTTCTTATTCATGGGTTGGCTCTTTGGAACCTTTGATTGGTAACATTACAACAATCAGCCTTTTTACAGAAATCGCACTAATGGTACTTAGATGTAAACAGGTTGTCTGTGCACTTTATGGCATCATCAGAAAAGGCGCTGCTAGCATGGCTGTTTCTATCTGTAGGCACTCCTATCAGATGTTCGTGGGACCTCAGTAGGGTCATTGACAACAGCAACAGTAGGCTAGCAAGGCGTCACACAGCAGGGTCGCTTTGGCTGCATATCTTCTATTTCAAGCTCTTTAACTTCATTTCTATTATGTTGAAATTACATTTATTGTCCGGGCAGGAAGGGGTCTCTGAGTTAAGGAAATCAAGGTGCGAGGGTGCTAGATGGCTGGGAAATCCAGGTGGAGGAGGGGTAAAAAAAATGGCATCCGTGGGGGGGGGGGAATTTTTTCTGGAATAACCCATGCGTGCATGCGATTTAGTAATACAGGAATACCAGTTCTTTATATTCATTGGCAATTTTCTTTTTACAACAGTAACCACATGCAGTCGACTGTCTATGTTTTCTTTTGGTGCCATAATGGGCACTGAGTCAATGGCAGATGAAATGAACTGAATTAACCAGCGAAAAACATGAAGATTTGAAGATGTTTTTGTGAAAAAATCTTTGCAAACTTGACTGAGAATTAATCATTGTCATAAAACAAACAGCAAAACATTGCCCATTTACTAAATAAGCTGTTTTTCCTTTAAAATAATGGAACATCAAATGTGAAAGAAAGTTTACCCATAATATTGTGTTTTGTCTATAAATATGGCTTTCTTTACAATGCTTCAAAGGATTCTCCATGTAGAAAGCAATTATACAGCGGGTACAGATTGAGCACAATCTGAGTCACTAATTCTGCTGGGATGGGAGAAAAACCAGGGCTGACTACAAAAGGTTGGTGGAGAATAGGCGCCGCAGTCTAGGGCACAACATTCGGGAGAAAGGAGTGCAAGTCTGGAGGTAGCAGTCGCGCAGGACAGAGTAATTGATGAGATAGGGGCCTTAAATGTTAAAACGAAAGAAAGTACAACAGCTGGCCTACCTTGTGATGACGAGACCTGAGAAGTTATGGAATGTGGTGGGAGACCTGCCCCGGATGCTAGAAAAGACGAAGCCTGAGTGCCCAGATCCAGAGTGAGAATGTCCCCCCACCAGCAGCTCCAGGTAACACACCACTCGTTCCAACAGCCGCTCCATCAGTCGCGCTAGGCAACACCAGGGGCTCTGAGTGAGGACATGAAGCTTGGTCTTCTGCTAACACAGCTTTAACAACTTGCACAACAGTGGCAAGGAACTCTGGAGTCGGTTGACCAGTGCCACAGGGTTTGCTGAAGCACCATCGTTCGCTGAATCAAGCACCCCCTCTGATGCTTCAGCAGCATCGCGACTGTTACTAGTTGTCCAGTGTGCCATTGTTCGCCCAAATCCGCAAAGATTTGCCTTGATGTTAAGCAAAATTGATCCGCAACGATCAAGTAAAATTGATCCGCAATGATCAAGTAAACTTGATCCGCAAAGATCAAGCTAGAAAAGCCACGAGGATGTAACACGAGTCACAGAAGCATCCTGCAAAACCCCTGAGGCCGCCCTGCAGGTCACAAACCACCATGGGGAAAACCGCTGGTTGAAACGTTGCTTAAATTATTTGTTTAACCACATTCACATTCGTGTAGTGGTTGCTATTCTTGTAGTTGTTAATTATGAGGGGACTACAAGACACCACAAGGTGCAAATGACCTCTTGCTTTTCTCATCTTTGAACTTGCTGTAATTTACGTATGTATGCCTTTTAACATGTTTGTTTTCCATGATAATTATTTGATCTAAAAACAAATTACATGGAAACGATGAGGCCTTTAAACAAATTAAACATTCTCATGTCAGTGGATGAAAGTCACATTCACCATCCCAATTATGTTCATTTTTGGAGTGGTGGTCTGCTAAGGCCTCATACGTTTTGCATAATCCTCTGGAATTTTGCACTGTTGCAAGCAGCAAAAGTGGTTGATGGGAGCATTGTTGATATAAATGTATCCGACAGACACCAACAGGACTTACTGTGACGCTTGCACTGGCATTGAGCTGATTCAACATCGGGAAACTTTCCCTTCAATCTTGAGATTTGTTTGACTGAGAATACCTTTTGTTTTGAAATTTCCTTGAGATTGTTGGCATGCGCTCTTCCAACATGGCTCCTGCACTTGAATGCTCTTCTGCGCTTCACCAAAAACATTTTCTTTCGACTTCTTCGAACTTGAGTCCCCATCTTGCCAAACTACAACTTCACTGCAACCCTCATCTTTCGCCTGTTGATAACATTCATCAGCCAGAACACCTTCCTTTGATTTAGCCGTTTCCATATACAGTTCATTGTCATCTAAAGCCCCTTTCACGCACTTGTGCCCAAACCAAAGAAGACCTCCAGTCAGGTAGTTCTTGATATTAAAGGAGCCAAATTTTTATTAAATTGGCCCCTTGTATGCCATACCACATCCATTGTTACAACTCCATGCTTCCAACTTCCAAGCACTCCATCATCCAAAGCTTTCATGTTGTGGTTTGCTTCCTCTCACATTTCACATAGAATGTCATGAATATGAGGAAAGATGAGTTTGATGATATCATAATACCGATTTTTTGATATCCCTTGGATACCAAGACAATGGTTCATAGTCTAGTTAAACTTTGAAAAGCCATGCCCAGAAACAATAAATGCTAAAGTAAATGCCAGGCCTACCACAGTTCGCCTTGAGGCTTCCACCATTGATGATCCTTGAAAATTAACACTCCACAACTTGCAACCACTGCAGGGAAATGTTATATTTACAGCTCCTCCAAGGCCCACTGTTTCCATGTTAGAAGAGACCAATAAACCTGGAAAAACATACATACTATTATATATAACAGGATGTGCAAATATATGAAAGGCTTCTACCTGCACTTTGACTGAATGTACCTAATAATTTATAAATGATAGGCCTGGGGTTGTGATTTAACTTTTTTTTGTAACAAGGCCAAATCCCAACATGTTGGGAACATATATTTTCCTTTCAGACATATTGGTCTAATTTTGACAAAAATAAACTGTACAAGGGTGGCAAATTCTTTGGGTGTGGAAAACAACAACTAAAATTATTTTTTTGCAATACATGTAATATATATAGTTTAGTTGGTAGTTTGAATTACCTGATCGTTATTGACAAATTATAAAATGGAATTACAAGAATGTGTTAAAGGTTCTTCAAACACAATAACATCAAAAGCTCGAAATAATGGAGACTAAAAGCACTGAAATTTCTTAGTATTGATTTTATGTTAATTTTGAACAGAAGTGAAAAAACACATTGAAAAAGACTTTTACAAACAAAAAATCAAAACACCATAACATACCATCATTACATTCCTCCATAAAACATTGAGAAGTTTTGTTGATGTCTTCGACAAACTTACAGATCTGTGTCGATTCAAAGAAACTGGTAACGAGTAAAACGGAAGTAAAATGTACATCACCCCCCCCACTTGCCTAGCAACACCCAAACAAAACCTAAACAAAGCCAGTTGTGTTGACTGCCATTCATTAACCAGTGGTTTTCTTTCAAGATGGTGGCAAAGTGAAGCAAAAAGTGATTTACCTCGCAAATTGCCTTTTAAAGGAAATTTAGCAAAGAAAATCCAATTTTTTTGCGCAATACTAGACAGGTGCACTGATTTTATTATTTTACTTTGATTCTATTTACTTATTTCGTATGAAACTTGGCAGATTATTAGTTTGAACGATTACGATTGTTTCTGTGCTTGGTCCACCTGAGACAATTGCCAGATAAATTATTTTGATTTTTTTCCTATGGAAAATAAGATTTCCCATAACTTGTAAATTAAAGATATGTTAATTTCAGTGGGAAAACAAATAACCAATTTGAAATGAAGACAATGGTCTTTGTGAATGATGTATTTTACAATTTTCTCAATTTCAATGCACTACACAGGTGCCATCTTAATTGGATTAGAGTGTGTACTATGTCCAGTACTACCAAGTAGTTTTTCACTTGATTAGAAAGTGAATCAATTCTGGGTTTCTGCTTTGTCAAAAGCCAGCTGGGCTTGTCTCCCTAGATGACTTCAAACCCCATGCTTTTTTCCTTGAATAACTAAATGCCTGGCCAAGGTAATAAGCTTTGAAACAAAGGAAGTAAGCTGCTTTTCTTTAACAAATCCAGCGATTTCACTGCCCCAAATGCAGCCCTGCTTTTTCTTCCGTTGTTACATTTGAGACACTTGTTTCCCTGCATAAGTCACTGGTTAATACTTTCCAAAATTTTCCATTACTTTTTTCAACAGGTGATTTAATTAGACCTTTCATTTCGAGTGCTTCCTTGTCTGAGGACTTTTCACATGTTTCTCCACCACCTTCACTTTTTTGTTTGATGTTGCAGGAAGTACCTTGTTCGTTTTATCCACTACTTGCTTCTTTGCCTTTCATCTTTTAAATGCTGTTCTGGAGATACAACAGGATCGACATCATTCATTCGTTCTGCTCGTTTTCTATTCTGGTATTTCTTGGATCTTTTGTTGCTTTGGGCTTTACTTTTTCTTCTTTCTTCAGACTTACACTTACTACAAGCGATCAGGATACATAGTGGTACACACATCAGTAAAAAGAGGTTATCCAGTTAGATGTCACCCTTGCTAGATAATCAAGGATAATGGAATAGAAATTCCCGAAGTATAGATGGTAGCATTCAGGAAAGAGAACGACACGAGAATGGTACTTATATCAGTCAAGTACACGGCAAGCAAGTTCATCAGGATCTGATGATCGTATTGGTAAGGATGTGCTTATCATCAAAGTGACTTATTTGAAGGGGCAGTTATTATAGTCACACTTTTTGGAAGTCTGAGATAAATTGAAAATATCTATGGAACAAGCAAGTTCATCAGGATCAGTATGTACTACTTGTATCCACTAACAATGATGAGAGTCTGCAGTAGGAGAATGTATTGATAATGATGTGCTTATCATCAAAATGATGTTTTAAGTTTTTTAATTCTAGTTGAGTCATTCTAGTCATGCAGAGCATCATCAGTTCATCAGGATCAATCAGTGTACACTTGTATGGGGAAGGTTCTTGTGGAAGAAACAGTTGTCTTCAAACTGTTGATAGAGAGAGATATTATAAATTTTGAATTGTCGTATATTTCGAATTTTGAGAACCATTGTTCTATCACCAATCAGCACTTTGTGATGCCTATGCATTTCCTCTGTCGAAGGTTGCCAGCTTGTAACTGCCAATTTCAAAGAATTATGGATCACTTATGTGTTTCCTTTCTCAACTTGCTTAATTCCAGCTAATGCGACCGAAACTCTACCACGCCTGCATGTTCTAACAAAGAAAATCTCCTGTTCAGTTATGCTAGAATCGGTTGATCCATCACTAAGAATTGCCACTAACTGGGCATTTCTGATTTGGTCACTCACTTTATTGCGTTCCATGTTGGCAATAAAGTGAGTGAACACTTTGGCATACACTGTATTTGGCTGTACTGGTGATTTTTAAGAAAGTCGCTGTTAACATTTAATAATAGGTCAGGTGGTTAGAATTTGAACGTTAAAAATGCTTTATATTATTAAATGTTGCCTGCCAATTTTTTAATAAGATTGAATGAAAACATTTTATGGCTTTCATAATTTCAGATTTACTTGTAACAAGAACTGTGAAAATATGGCTCCAGAGCACAGGTTACATTATTAAACTGTTTTGTTTTAAGGAAAAATGTTTCTTATTATTAAGGTTGGGGTAAAATGTCAACTGCCAATTTTAAGGCTTTGGCTATTGCAGATTTGCTAGTAACAAGTACTGGGATAGAAGCAGATATGGCTTCCAGGGCATTAGTGACATAATTTAACTGTAGTATTGTAAATAACCTCATTTAATGCCACTAATACACTAAAATACAGAGTAAGCAAGTTTTTCACGATCGGTGTGTACCACTTGCACCCATTTATAATGATGAGTCTGTAGAAAGTTGTCCGTTGACAGTGAGAGTTGGTTTTGATGGCAATATAGCAACGTGGTACAGAGCATGCAAGTTCATCAGGATCAATCAGTGTGCACTTGTATGTAGTTTCATGGTCCAATTTTGAGAACCATTGTTACATCACCAATCAACACTTTGTGATGCCTATGCATTTTCTCAGTTGAAGGTTCCCAGCCTTACGTGTCTATCACAACAGGACCATAACCATGGAAGTTTCTTGTGGAAGGAACAGTTGTCTTCAAACTGTTGATAGAGAGACACTATAAATTATGAATTGTCACATGGTTACACTTTCTTGTAACTACAATTAATAATCATGAGGGCATAACTTGTACTACAAGCTGCATAATGACAGACAACTGTCAAATTATTATTGTTACAACTTATGTTTGCCAGAAAAATTTATACATGCTTTGAAATTTTTTCTCAAAGTGATCATTAAATATAGAAAGAATGAAGGAATAAAATAGCTAAAATTTGTGCTCCTTAAGATGGGGTATTTAAACCACTATCACGCTTATGAATTTCTTTTTTTTTCAGACTTTATATTTACTACAAGTATACAAGTATTTATGATTTTGGAATTCGAGGGCCACAGGTTTATCAGTCTTATGACTGTTAAGTGGCACCCTCATTTACCAAAGTTTATTTATTTTTATTTGCTGATTTTTAATGATTGAAAACCAAATTTACATGTAGCATACTAACACCTGCACTGTGAGACCATTACTGTTATGTACAAAACTTAAGTTTAACCATGGTTAATGCAATTTTTAAATATTTTACAGGGTTCCATATTCGTTTCTTTTCAAAGTCGTTAGCCGGGCAACTATGCCAAAAAACATACTTGCCCTGGCAAAATTTTGGTTGCTCTTTTATAAGTATCAATGTATGAATCAGGATCATAGTAATAGTTATACAACTTAAAAGGGAAAGAGTCAGTGTAAGTTTAATTTACAAGTATTTGTTCATAAAACTGTCAACTCTTTTTTCGTCAATGTCACTGTCTGCATCACTGGCATCTTCAACTCCACTGTCATAAACAAAATCTGAAGCACACACTGTATCAGCGATCTCTATGTCTACGGCTGAGTTTGTGTTGTTGTCCACATTATCCTCAGCTCCATCAATCAGCTCTAGATCTTCCTCACTATCAGCTCTGCTAACTGGATCCACTGTCTCTGGGACATCATCTCCACCAGCCAACTCTGGAGTTGTTGCATCGGTGACAACAGGCACTAATGCATCAATATTTAGATGATCTTTCGCTGCATGAGCACGAATAGCTCCTGTAACTTTAAAAGGCTTGTTAGTTTCCTTGAAATGGGGTCTTCTCGGTAGATTTCTAGATGTATTCCACAGTTGAATAACTTCCAATGATCCCAAACTTCCCTGATGTCATCATCTCCAAATGCTGTAAAATACACAGAAAGAATGTTAGTAGGTTTAATTAAAAAGTTATCCAAATTTAAAATAAAATTTATATGAATAAGTGAAAAAAAATATATCTTATTCACCGTGCAATAGAGATGTCTCAGTGGGACAAGTGCAAAATTTCTCCGCTCTGGAAGCCCAGATAACACCTTCACTGGTATTGCTGAATCTTTCTGTCAGTTTGTTAACAAGGAGATCAGTAGGTTTGCATCATGCTGAGTTAAACTCTGCGTCAGTCCCTGTCAAACCGGCATAGGTAGTACTATTGCTTGTAACCATCCTGAGGTGTTTTCCATCACTGTAAAAAATGTGATTTCCATCACTGTAAAAAATGTGATTTCCTTGTATCTTTAGTTTTATTTGATCACTAATACCAGAAAAGAAATATCAGCAACTCGTTACTTAATAATAAGATGTAAATGTTAAAAGTTTAATTACCTGGTCTGGTATTTCTGAATAACGGCCACATTCGATTTCAAGATCCCATGGATGTCAGCTACACATGTGTCCTGCTGCTGGAAGGAAACAGACATTTCCTTAAGAGGTCCACACACATCCAGTAGAAGATGAACCAACAAAATCACACTTGGACATCTTCAGCTTCAGGAAACACTGCCTTAGCCCGAGCTGTGTTGTTCTTTGAACCTTCTGTATCAGTAATCTACAAAGAAAAAAGGAAAAAAAGGATAAATTCCTGTCAAAACGTAATACTGGACACATAGATTATTACTTATCTAAGTGTTTAAAGCTTTGGCTCGTGTAAACATTCAAAATAATAAATACAAACCTGTTGCAGGTGCTGCAGGATGGAAGGATGTCCTTTTGAAAGTTAGTCAGTGCTCTCAAAAGATGCCCAACCCAACTTTATTCCCCAAAGCACTAAAACTCCTTTTCAGCATACTTCTCTTGAGGACTGTTTCTGTAAAAAATAGTATAACCCCATTAAAAACGTGACAATGGTATTCTCACAGAGGCTTGACTTTTTCACTGCATCTTTGAAACTCAGCTCAAAATGATGAGCAAAACAATGAACAGGCTGTGCCTGTTTTAGTAGCGCCACTAGACCATTCTTCTGTCCTAGCATCACAGCAGCTCCATCACAGCCAAGGCCAACAAGCTTTGAGGTGCAATAATTTCATGGAATTGCGAAATGATCCGAGCTCGTAACTGCCAATTTGAAAGAACTATGGATCACTTATGTTTTTTTGCAAAAAAGGTTTTATGTTGTATCTGTTTTTCATGGTGATCAATTGATGGGCATTTCATGTTTGGTTCTGTGGGTACTATGTCATAAAAGTCCATGCCATTCCGAGGTTCATCTTTCCATTCTCCATGTGGAGTTGCCTTGAAGCAATTGTTCCATTCTTGTTTGAATATAGATCGTCGACCAGTATATCGTTTGTTATGATATCACAAATCCTTTAATAGTTTAATTGTTCTTAAGTATATTTAGTGGCCATATTTGATGCAGTCTTTAAGTGTGACTTGCAATTTCTGGCTCACTTTCTTGTGTAGTTGTACTTGTGAGAAGTCTTGTCCCAGTTCATTATTCTCAATTAAATGGTTTAGGTACGACTGTTTAACATCAGCCATATCAAAAATGTTCCTTTAAATACATGTTCTTTAAAAAAGTATTTTTCATACAAGGAAACATGATGTTAAGAAACACAACCTGAGACACGAATCACTACGTGAAACAATGCTTAGTGTACTATGTTGTTCGTTATTGTCCTCTGATTACACCACAAAACCATGGCATGTACTAACACCGGAATGCCACTGAAACGCCAGAACACAGCACTGACTACTAATATGTAAACAAGCCAAACAGTGTCTTCTAGCTCCACTATCCAGTGGTGTACATGGTTTTTGTACATGCGTTAAACAAGCAACAGTTTAATTTGAACACAAACATTGGAAAAGGTCGTCCACATAATAGGATGGCTTAAAGAAATCATTTTAATGGAGTTATGTAAACATTTAAAAACAGGTCACATGACTGGAGTTTTAACATTAAAAATGTTTCAAATTATGAAGTTTCTGGGAATTGTTGTCTTGGCTGACAACATTACTCAAACATGATTCTGTAGCTCTTTGTATGAATATATTAACAGTTAGCCATTCCCTTGCAAGGGTTTGCAATCTGAATGACTTGACTATATGTAAAGTAATGAATGACGTATTGCTAGCTTTGTCAAAAAGTACTCTTGTAAACCCCTTACCCGCTATGTGGGCTTGAGTGGTCTGTAACACAACACTATTTCTGATCGTGACATACATGCTGTTCATGGCAGGTTCTCCAATACTTACTTTCTTACTTTGTGAAGTCCCTTGAGAGGCTATGCAAATCGCCAAATAATGGGTACTGGTACAATTCTTTCAAATAACTTTGTAACAGTTTAATAACTAATAACTGCTACAGTCATTTGCCAAGTGTCCTTTTCTTAAACACTTAAAGCATCTACTATATTTAGTTCTTTGACCTCCGTGGTCCTTTGGCATTCCTCGTGTTTGTCTCCAAGACAAAACACAAAGTTTGTTTCCTTTCCATGTACAATGTTGTCTAAAGTAAATTGTACTTTCTTCAGTTTACTGTTCTAGAAACACTGTTAACATTGATTACAGGTTAGTTGACTGACTGACTGGAGTTTAAAAACTTTGAAATGTTTCATATTATGGTTGTTGGGAAAATGCTGCCTACCAATTTTTAATAAGATTGAACAAAAACATTTTGTCTAAGGCTTTTGGCTATTTCAGACTTACTTGTAACAAGCAGATAACTGTAACAGTAGATATGGCTTCCAGGGCACAAGTTACATAATTGTAGCATTGTTTTGTTTTAAAGGAAAAATGGAGTAAATGAACTTAAAAAATGTTTCACATAATTAAGAGAGCAGGGAAAATGTTGCCTACCAATTTTTAATAATAAACAAAAACGTACTCACTTTTCACCTTCTATGTTGTCTAATGCTTTAGCTATTCCAGATTTACTTGTAACAAGTACTGGAATGGCAGCAGATATAGCTTCTAGGGTATCTGTTACATAATTTAACCATTGTTTTCTCTTAAAGGAAAGATGGAGTAAATGAACTTGATGTTTTATGTAATTGAGGTTGTGGAAAAAATGTTCCTTGCCAGTTTTTAATAAGATTGAACAAACACATTCTATGTTTCTAAAGATTTGGCTATCCCAGATTCACTAGTAACGAGAACTGGAATAGCAGCAGACGTGGCTTACAGGGCACAAGTTCTATAAGTTTACTGTGGTTTTGTTTTAAAGGAAAAATGGAGTAAATCAACTTGAAAAATGATTTGTATTGTTAAGGGGGCATCGAAAATGTCGCCTGCCAATTTTTATAATATTAAACAAAAACTTACTTTTCACCTTTGTTGTCTAAGGCTTTGGCTGTTCCAGATGTACTTGTAAAAGTACTGGAATAGCAGCACATAATAATTATGGCTTCTTGGGTATGAGTACATACTGGTAATTGAACCATTGTTTTGTCTTAAAGCAGGTTTGGTTGCCCATAAAATGTTTCGGTTGTCCAAGCTCTTGCCCCAGTTGAGTTCAAGCCAAGAAACTAATACAGGTCTTGTTTCACCTTAATCTACTGTGAGAAGAAGTTTGCTTACTTTAGCAATTTCAATGGTTGACTCGAAGCCTGTAGAAGTCCCTATGAACACATATATTGTGGCCGAGGTGCCTTCCTAGCCAGTCTACGTCTGTTTCTTTCAGGGAGAGTACTTGAGAAATATTGCTATGTATTTTCTTAGCTTGGTGCGGGTAACATTTGCTGGGTTTGACAGGGGTACATCACACTTGGTGGCAATTTTCCTAAGACAATCACACGCTCGCATGTGCTCTAATGATTGTCTGCTTGGTCTGGCAAATACGTATAGATTTTTGTTGGGGATGCCTACAGCTTTCCTTGTCTTGATGAGACGATCGATGCTATTGGTCATCTTGGAGGTTAAAACGAGTGGCACTTTTCTGTCCCACTTGCCACATATCTCAACCATGTCTAGTCTGTTTAAGAGCATGACATAAAAGTGAAGTCACAATTTCTTGCCAAATAAAAGTTTTAGTATTTTTCTTATTACAAAATTTTAAGAAACTGAAATTGTTAAAAATGCGCAATGGCAATTTCTGGTTTCATAGTAACAGCATATCAATAAAACTCCTTCCACAAACACTTGTTTCGGCTGAAAATGTAAATCACTTGACAGTCTTAATCATCAAACTAAATCAAACCCGTCTTTCATAGCGAAGTAACTACATCTAATTGAAGAAAGGTTGTCACTGTGAAAAGCATAAACCATGAACAATGCGACCCAAAGGTCTACTGGGAAGTTGGACAATAACCCTTTCCTTCCTAGGTTTTTATAGCCTTTTTTTCCAAACTCGTATGTAAAGGTCTTGATGAGTGCAGTTCTTATTTCATATCAAAACTGGGGAAGGACGACATTTTTTTGACTTAAACAGACTTAAAATGTCCACTTTAGAGATGGCCACATTATAGAGAATTCAGTTACAGGCGAACATGTCAAAGTTCGATCTGTCAGACCAGCCATCACTGTCTGCCTTTGCAAGGTGTGCACCTTACAATGGTGTCCGCTTTGAGATAGTTGACCATCCACTAAATATTGCCAAAAGATGGGAGTTTTGGTCACTTCCCTCTCCTGAATAATCAATTATTAGATGCCAAAGGCAAAATGAAAAACTACAACATTTTTTGATTGGCAGTCACTGGATAAGTATGAATAATGGTAGGCGATGGTGTGACCTACATAAACATATTGGCAGAGCTTGAAATTTTCTCTATCTAAAATGCAGCTTTCATTGCCTTTAAAGATCGTTCAGTGTTAAGTCTAAAGAAAAGTGAACTTAAAAAAGGTTTATCATTGACATTTTTGGAGGATCTATCTTGAGTCAGAAAAGTTAACACAGCTCTAAACTTACACTCTAGTCTAAGCTAAAAATCTCCCATTTACCTTTTGGATAACTCTCTTTCTAAATCACTCAGTGATGACATTATTTCAGGATTGTTGACTTGTGTCCAGTCTGGTCTATTGAGGTAGCTTTCAACGAGCATCTTCGATGCTTCCCCTCCTCTTCTTTTATTAAACATAACCAGTCTTGCCTGGGCTAAATCACTCCAAACTTCTAAATGAGGCTGCTGTTGAAGGACTTCTGCATTGAAAGACATCTTTGAAAGGACACTCTTTCTTAACTTCTCAAGTTCCTGTGCAAGTGGCAACAGTTCCACTTTGTTAAACTTTCTTGTCTTAAGGGTAGTGAGGGAATGATAAGAAACACAGTGACTCCATTCCAAGACGAGAAATTTGTCAAAATTGCCTGTGTTTTCCTCCAAGTCCTTATCCTTCCTGCGCAAAGCATGGCCCTGAAGAATGTTAGCACACTTGTTTAGGAAGTGACCAATCTTTAGAGACAATGATGGCGTGACCACATTCTGAACACCATTTTCAAAATGAAATTTTAAAATGCTCTTTGCAGAACTGGTAACATCATCAAACATCCCAGGCTTAATGTAATCAGAAAGTTGTGAATCAGGACTGGCATCTGCCTCACAAAGCTGTAGCAAAAGCCGTGCAAGTTCTCTCATTTTTTGAGACACGAGGTTGTTTTGTTTTTCTCCATATTTCTCCACTGACAAGACTCCAACTTCCTTGATGAGCCAGTCGTTTCTTGCTACAATGGAAGCTTCATCACTTTTCATGGTTGCAAACAATTTGCCTAGTAGTCTGCTGCTGCTGTCATTTCGGGGCATCTTTACTTTCTGGTTTAAACTTACACGACTTGACATGCTTCCATAATTCCTGACAGCCATGTTGGTGTACACCAACATGGCCACCGTGATGTAACGTGAAAACCATCTATAGACATTGACAACAGGCTTGTATAATAATAGTTATCATAAAATAAGTGTTAAAATTAATATCCACTTTTACATGCACCATTGTTACCTTTCTCTGCATCCAACACATCCAGTAGTCTTGGGTATCTTGCGTTTACTAATATGGATGCATGTAGAGGACGAATCCCCAATCCGCATACTCTTCCCTGTGCATCCTACCATCTTTTCATCTTTGCATCCTACCATCTTTTTGCAATGTGTTAAAGCTGCAGATGACAGCTTCAGTTTTCAAAAGGTAACTGCTTTGACTAAACTGATGGCAACTGCCTCACCACAGGAGCAACCCTTTGTGTTGTATGAGGCCTTGAAAAATCTTTGTGCCTATAAAAAATGGAGAGAAAATAAATATTCTTACTTGAAATAACAAATAGCCTGCCAGGTAATGAAATTCCGTGTTTATATTCACAGATCATTAAATCGCCAGAAATTAATGTTTGTCACCATTGCATGTCAAATTCTTCTTTCATTAATTTCTCCTTTTAGGACTTTTAGTGTTACTGTTTGTTACTGAATTTAAATGAGAAACAATAGTAAGTCAGTTGATTACTTCGTCAGGATTTGAGACGTCATCTTTAAAAATTGTCTCCAGGGCATCTCAGAAGTCGTCATCGACAGTGATAGGATTCCCTTTAATGTCCTCTATTCCTTCACACTTGCCAATAAGAAGTTCCTTTATTTGGGGACCATCTGTGTTTCAAAGAACTTGATGATGTCTGGCCAATGGGCTTTGAACAGGTTAATATGCTCCAAAATCTAAAAACAAAAATTTGAAATAAAAACAATCATTTTATTCCAAAAATAAAAAGCTACATTGTATGCAAGGCACAATACATGTTGCTCACAAAAAGCCTGTCTAAATGGCATACTAAGATATCAGGAAAGTGAACAATGCTTACCTTTAAGTTGATAAATGATTGTCCACTAGTGCAAATTAGTTTATTAATAAGTATCATGTGAATTTATAAATTAGTTATTTATCTGTAAATTTAACATAATTTGAAGTTGTCGGACCATATCCAACCTATGTCGAATTTGAGACTTTTTTTTGTGCTCATGTTTTCTCATTTTTGGCATGTGACCTACAGATTAATTGCAAAACATTGTTCAGAATTTTTTTATGCTGTTTTTTCCGTCATTTTAGAGAATTAAAGTCTGCAAAAAAAATTAAGTAAACTCCCTGTCTTTCCATTGAATCCTGCTCGAGAAAATAAATCCCAAAGTTTATCCGAATTTCTCGATTTTATGCTGATTTTATTTCACTTCAGATGGCCAAGTTTGGGCCCGTGCTGCTAAATCCTGCTGAAGAAAAATTGATCCCAAAGTTCATTCCCTCAAAATCGCTTCATTTTTATCACCATTAGTCAACAAAGCTGTCGCAAAGCATGTCGGGATTTCAATGGCGACATCGAGCACGGAATGTCCACCCAAACAAAATACGGAAAATATTGTAAGTCTTGAAGCACTTCAGATATCGGGCACGGGATGGGAAATGGCCCACAACTCACAACGCTGCCCCTTTTCTGATCTGAAGTGATTGCAGACTTTCCCGCCAGCTCGAGTCTTGTCCACCAACGTCTATTTTCACCTTGAGGGCAAAATAGTGATTTAGACACAAGTTGGGACAAGAAACATGAGGCGTTTCTTTGAGAGGTGCTAGAGACTTACAGATTTCAGGACTTAATGATGTCCTTCCATCACCGCACAGGCTTCAAACACGTTGGCTAATACACACGCTACGGACGATGTGTTAACCCAGGGTTCTCCAGAGAAATTAGACTACCCGGCTGTAAATTGAAAGTAGGCAGCACCTGGCATTTGAGTGCCCAATGGGCACGAGTATCTAGGGGGTCCAGGGACATGCCCCCACGGAAAATGAAGACACTGGAGACACATTTTGGTGCATTTTGGGCACGACAGATATGAAAAAAATCATTTCATTTTCAGCCAGTTTTTAACCTTTTTATTATTCACTGAAAAAAATTGCTACCCTTAATGTGCTTTATAATTTAGTCTAAAGAAAAACATTATGGCCCGAAAGAAATCACTTTTGCTTTGTCTTATGGCTACGAAGAATTTGTTTTTATAGCCATACAAGTTTTTTTTAAGAAAGTTGGATGGATTTATCCAGATCTCTCCCCCCCCCCCCCCCCCCCCGAATATGTTCTGACTAGCCGGCAGCCCCAGGACAAATAGACCACGATTTTTGCCGGTTGCTGGAGCTTCCAAAGAACCCTGTAACCGTGGCGAGCTCTCGATCGATAAGCAAGCTAGGCGCGCGTAAATAGCGGTATTTTTGTTCAGGTTGGCACTGGTCAAGAGTATTGTGGTCGTATAATTGCATACCAATCTGCTTTTAATGGCGTCGTTTTGGAGTTCGTTTCATACAGTTTTGGAAGGAACTACGCTCCGATGTACGGTCAAATCACTAGAGCCAGAACTCATCTTTCTTCAGGTAGTTTAGTTCATTTCATTTTTGCATACATTTTTTCTCTAAAATGATGGAAAAACCAGCATACAAATTTCCGAACCATGTTTTGAAGTTAATTTGTAGGTCACATGCCAAAAATGAGGCAAAATAAGTGCGAAAAAACAAAAAGGTCTTGAATTCGACATAGGTTGTTATGCTCCAGACGCTTCAATGATAGGGTTTCCTTTTCTATTATTAGAATCGTTATAAATACTTATAATAATATGTAAATGTTTAACTCAGGACTGCAGGATTTCATTTTCTGGACCAAAAGGAATAAAGAGCTTTTGATTGTTTTTTGTTGAATTTGTGGCACAAAATTACAAATGTTTTTTACCTTCCCAGTGGTAAGCAGCAGAACAGAAAAGTTTGCTTTGCTCCTCATGTCAAGATCTAACCCTTCTGTACTGTCTTGGATGGTGCCAAAAAGCTTGTCCTTTGTCATGCACTTGTAATCTTTGTGTAATTTTAGCTGACTTGATAATAATTTTATAACTTGTTTTTAGCTTGTGTGCTATTGTAGCTCATTTTACATGTGTAGTGCCAAAAATAAATGACATTAATTACTAAATAGTAGAAAAAAATATGACCGTAAACACTGGTGTGTAAGCCGCACCCCGAGTTTTGAAGCCCAAATTATGGAAAAAAAATTTTTAAATAAAAATATATCGGTAAGTCAGAGAATTCTCTCCACGAAGCATGAGCTAGACTTTGCTAGATTGCAACAAGAAATGAGTTTCATTTTCTACTTGATTTGATTTACACAATGGGCATAATCTAATTTCTCTGGGCATATGATCGGTTTGATATCGACCTACTTCAATCATAAGTTTGTTATTACTTTAAACTTCACTAAATTTTGTCTTTCATTAAAGTTTTTTAGCTGGTTTAAATAATCAGATGTAAAGTATTCAACTTTAAAAACTATATAAAATTCTAATTTCTTTGAATGTTCAAGGCTGTGTTGCCAAAAGGATATATATTTGTCTTTCATATTAGTTGTATATCGCCTAATTCTATCATTATCTAAGGATTCAGGATCTGAATTTGATAGATATTAGTAGTAGTCCGGGCTCAACCATGTCAATTTATTCAAAATGGTGGATCTCATAAAATATTCAAAATGACGAAATTGATTAAAATATTCCAAATGGTGGATCTCACTAAATGTTCAAAATAGCGAAATTGAGTAAAATCTTCAAAATGGAGGACCTCATGATTTATTCAACAATGTCAGGGAGGCCCCGACAGTGTAGAAAACAAACGACCAAAGTCGTGTATTGCTTTTATACTTTACCCCCGAATTCTGACATCCCTTTATAGTGACTCAAGTTCTCTTCCATGTGGGACACTTTTGGGGACACTTATGATTTTTTTTTAGCCAGGACGCATGCGCAGTTGTGCTTTTTGATGAAATGAGTTGAAATTCAATTACAACCGATAGTGATGTAGGGTCTCTTCCATGTGGGACACTTGATTTTTTAGTTAGAGCACATGCGCAGGAGTGCTTTTTGACGAAATGGGTTCAAATTCAATTACAAACATGATAGCGATGGTCTCTGTCATCTGGGAATGGTATGGGAAGGGTATGAGAATCAAAGACAAATATTAAGGTTTCAAAAACCAATTTATTAACTTAATATTTACAATGCGGGACGTGCTGGTCTGGGTCAAAGTGACGCTTGTAATGGACACATCAAACATTTCGTTATACTTGAAAAACTGTTCAACCTCTATTTCTTTAAAGATTAGGATGCCAATATATGTCTCTTCTTCATCACCTCCTGATAATGCTTTTTCAGCAAGTTAAAATCGTAAGGAGGACCTTGGCATTTCATCTTTTCCCACAGATCATTAAGCTCAGGGGTGTAGACCAAGCCACAAAACTCACGAGGGCTAACAATTTTGTTGCCGGAAAACCTTCTCCCCATTTCATCTGTTTCTGTGGTGGTTGGTACAGATCGCTGAAGAGTAATCAATGATTGACTTCTTGATCCAACTTGATGGGTGCTTTGTATTTCAACTGAGGGTTACAGTATTGTCTGATATCTTTGACACGATACGGAGGGACAGCTGTAGACTTTTCTTCGTACAACCAAAGACGATTGTTGTCTGTCAACAGCTCATCTCCCCACTGGAAAAATTTGGTGTTGGGATCACGACAGCTCAGGTACAAATGGCCTGAGTTGTTTTGGCTGTGACTTAGACGAAGGGACAGATTCTTTCTTTTCAGTATGGTGGAGGAAAGCAGTACTCAGATACTCTGGTGCAAATCTTCTGTGGCTTTGAGATAGAGTTCTGCATTGCCTTCAGCACAAAACACCAAACATTCAGAGTTGTTGCAATGCAGGTAGTTGTCTCCTCATTGGGAGTAAAAGGCTTTCAACACAACATAGTGAAAAGGACAATAAAACTGAGGCGGTTCCATCAGCTTGTTTGGTAACTCTTCCGCCAGTCTGTGTATAGCCTCAGTCAATTCTTAGTCTGTTTTGTAACCGCAGTGGTCTACCAGCTCACGATTCACATGGTTTTCCTTGACCTGTTGCTCTTTATGCTGCTCATTGAAGAGTTGTCTAAACTCTTCCAACATCTTTTCTGGGTCAAATTCTTCCTCGTTAACCTCTACAATTTCACCCTCTTCTAGTATTTGCAAAGGTTGAGGTGTCAGTGGTTCCACAGGTGCTATGTGGGTCGACATTTGGAAAGGTTCCACGACAGGTTCAACCGTCACTTCATTCAAACATCTCCATGGGACAACTAGTTTTAAAATCGTCTGAACTAATCTGGTCGAAGACAAGTCTGACTTTCGTTTCCCATTTGAACAAAAATCCATTGCATGAGACGTTCTTTAGAAGAGTTCATGATGATAACTGATGGTTTACAACAGTTCTAGTCTCTTTTTATAGTCCTCCCATGCTTGATAAGCGGTCAGGATTGAAATCATAGATATCACACAAATGTTTAGTTTCACTGTACATATAATATCGATCATAATCCTATTTTGCAAGCGGGAACGTGTGTCAAGTCCTATTTTCCAGACGTCCCTTTGGGTTAACATACAAAATATATATTTACAATTGGGAACGTGTGCCAAGGTCTGTTGACCTTGCATTGCTTATTTATACATGAGCAGCAGCAAAACCATAAGGAAAAGATTGAAAGGTGTGAGGGTCAATGACCCTCTTATCAAAAACGAGCTTACAGCTTTTATATTGTGGAAAGGTAAATAAATTAGCTGTTTTAGTCTCGCACACAATGTGAAAACTGTTGATAATTTGGTGCTCCCTCGGTTTTGTCAGTGGCTTCTGAATTTCTTTCAAGAGGTTGTCGCGAAGCGAATCAATTCAGTTGTTGTTGTCCTTCACAGTTCAATTTGAAACCACGAACTTTACATTCTTTCTTGCCTTTTGTCTGGAACCCATAATTCTTTGGACCGCCACTGACAAACTCTGTAATGTAATCTCCCGATTTTAGCTCGTTGGAAAATTCACCGAGATAATCGCCCAGGGGAGGGTTGTATTGATTGGAATGGTGCAGATAAATGATGCTGTCTGTATCCATGTAGAGAACACGCTCTTGTAGTTTCTTTAAGGTCTGGTACAGATGAAGACAGGCATGACAGGTGGTAAAACACGCCACAAAGATGTTCAGGTTGGGTGACAGAGGGACATCGTCTTTGTGGTGTTTGTAATGAACTTCCATGATGTCTTCGTCAATGACACACTTGTTGAATTTCTTAAGCGTATGAGTATATTATGGTCGATTTAAAATGCAGCGGCTCGCCAACATCACCTTCGCAAGCTCATGCTTACCTTATAATTTACAGAATAAAAGGACACCGCTCAGATGTTCCATCTCATGTTTACGACACTCTTTATATTTTGGAGGGTAGGAAAATGGTAATGCAGACTGATTTGGATATGAATACTAATGCCATTACCAATTCACCAAGTCTCAGTGGTAGCGGTGTATTTGTAATTCGCGGTGTTTACAAGAAAACTACAAATCGAACATTCGCTAAATTTTCAGGAGAACAAGAAGTTATAGTTCCTGTTAATTGTAAAATTGTAAAATGTTGCATTAACATCATCAATACGCTTGAAACATACCCTCCTATTTTCGTGATGATAAACAACGGAATAGGAAGGGGAGAGGGTGGTAAGAAACAGGTCTGTACCCTTGATAAGGAGATCATTTTGGTGGAAAGTGATATATTAATTCACAAAAAGTGCCACGATGTGGTACAGTTTAAGTAACGTTGCTCCATAAAGTACAATCTTCTTCACAGATCTTTTTTATAATCGGTAAATTTGTCTTAAAAGTGCGAATTGACACTGCTCAATATTGTAATTTGGGGTACATTTCAAAGAGTGAAAAGAGTGAAATTAAAAAATATACATAACGTTTTTTGAATCCACATGACTCATGTACTGCCTTGCAACCATCTCTCGAGAGATTTTCTTTGGCGAGTTTGAGTAATCTCCCTTGACTTGCTGCGAATGCTGTTGCCTTCTTTTTATTTAATGCTCCGGCTTGATTAACTTTTTTCAATAAATCCACAAGTTCTGTAGCACTGCGGGCTGTTTGGCTTGTCAAATCAGCATAGTTCACAAATATATTCTCCATGTCGATGGACCCCATCAATAGCGCCTTTATCTTCTCTTTTTTATCCTCCTCCGTCGGCTTGCCTGCTGTGTTTCCTCCAGTAAACTTTCCCTTTATCTCCTCAAAGCCTTTTTTTAAATAAGGTTGAATGTCTGGATATTTTGTATTAAGTTTGTGAAAAGATTGTCCCACGTCTTCTAGCAGCTGCTCACTGTTCATCTTTGTTGCTTTAAATGATGTGTCAAGCCTTTGTTACTGTATTTATGCCGACTGATCGAAACTGCTTTCAACCGGTTATTTGATTACATCACTGGTTATTTTTCACTGTCAGCGTCGTTTGTGTGGTTTTGACCGGTTTTGACTGTGATGACGTTTTACCTCAATGAACACGTGTGCTAATTCTGTTACCTTGCATGTGGTTTAACTCTGTTTGATTCTTGGAAAGATGAATAAATTTTCTCGGAACGTGCGGATGCCTGCAATTAAACTATATACCTTTGGGAGCACAAACGATTTCAAGTCGAGATTATATTATACGACTTGAAATTACACCACCATTTATTATTTATCCTCGTTATCACTTTCTTGTATTGATAATGATTCACGGCAATGTAGCGGTTTAACATATGCCTCATGAACCTTCATTTGAATCGAAACAACGCTTTCACCAACATAAATACTTTCAATTATCAAAGCCAATTTCACTTTACAATATTGGTTAATATAGTCGAATGGTTCAGGTTTTTCATTTCCTTTCGTTCTGAACAATGTTAAAATTTTATCAGACTTTACTGAATATATAAGTTTAGCATGTAATACTGGTGGACTTGTTTTATCTCTCTTCTTATACTTCTCACCGTATTTATTTGTATATTCAATCTGCTTGTAATATAAAAGCTCGTGTAATTTATCGGATATTTCTGCGCCAAACGCGTCTTCTAAATGCTCATAACAAATTTCATGGAGATATGACAAACGCTCATAAAACACACTTTCTTCTGGTGTCGGTTCTTCGTCTTTGGACCATAAACAAACTGGAATAGAGTAACCAACTAGCTCACGACTCGCGTCTTGGCTCCTTCTTTCAGTCACTCCAAAACTGAAAAGAAATGGTGACTCAATAACTAATGGACCCTTTTTGTTATTAGGGTAATCGGTTCAATTTTAATTCTATCATATTTCAATTTGGAGTTTTTCACTGGTTCGTGGAAAATAAGATTTTCTTTGCAAAGATTTGAAAGACTTGTCAGTTGCATGTTGTTATAATTACATATTTATTTCTTTAAGATTTTCATACCTACAATCCTTGCAACAGCATTTGTTATTCCCATGAATACAGATACCGCTTCCACCGCATTCTTAACAATAATATTTGTTGTTCCAATGAATACAGATACCGCTTCCACCGCATTCTTTACAAAAATACCGTTGTCTACCGTGTTCACAAATCCTTGATCCTGAACACTCCTTACAACTGTATTTATTTTTACCGTGTGGGCAAAGTTTTATTCCAGCCTTTGGTGGTTTTGTAGGTTCCTGTCGTTCTACAGCTTCTAAAGCGTCAATTAATTCGGCCTTCCGCATTAGATGCCATCCCTTAATTTTCTGCTCTTTCGCCATTACTTTCAACTCTTTTACCTTGGTTTTGAATTCTTGCTTTTCCATTGCTTTTATTAAGTACTTTTATTTTTTAATACCATTTTTATTTAATATAAGCGGGTGAGTGACAAAAAAAAGACGATAAATTATTATCGATGTTTCGTCAATAATATAAGCAGCTGTCACTAAATTATAGTGATTTATCGACAAAGTACATATGTGCCGTATAGTATGGACCATAACTACTGATATTTTCAGCTGGAATAAAACCACCACGCTGTTGTAGTCGCGTCATGAAATGTTGTTCACGGACCCCATGGTGCTGACTGACCTAATGAATGTAGGGTTCCAATTTGAACTCTAAAACCCCAGGATCGTTGCAGTTCAGATTAGCCCCGCAGTTCGACTGAAATTGACTGCAGCGTTCGTACTGTAATAGTGCTTCACACAAAGCATCGTTTTCATACTCAGTCATCGCTTCTAAACATAGATTATCATCTGCTTCTCTCTCTTCCTCTTCTATTTCGCTTTCATCCATCTCGCGTTTGTCTAGGATTGAAATGATACAAGGTAACGGGTAAACGACTCTTTTAGACCTAGCGTACTACTATAAAAGGCTTTGACCTTATAAAGAGGGCTTTCACCTTATAAAGAAAGACAGTTTTTGTTTGTATGTCACGTGACCGCCCGAAGCCAAGCCGAGAAAGACCCGAAACCTGAAACACTCCTTTTGGTTTATTAAACCGTTTTGTGTGGAGGGGTGGAGCATAGTCTGACCAAATAAGGTCATGCTCCCTCCACATGCAAAAGGACTCTTTAACCTTATTTGGTCATACGCACTCCTCATTGGTCAGACTATGCTCCACCCCCTCCACACAAAACGGTTTAATAAACCAAGAGTGACACATTCATTCAGGACATGAGTTGCGACTGCTGTACATTTACCCTTTCAATTTGTGAATTTTCTTAAGGACGTGATTCTCAAAGGATACTCGAGTCGAGAATTTGACTTGTGTCCTACGTGTAGACGTTTACATCATTTGGCATGGCTGGAGGGCAAGACAAAACAGTTTGTGGTCGACTCACACAGCAGGAGGTGGATCCTCATGAAAAGGATATTGCCACAAACTGGAAAGAACAAGCACAAAAGGCAAACCAAGAAAGTCGAGCCTGGCAGAGACGAACCCTCGGTCTGTTAGAAGTGTATTTGTGCATTGAAGAAGGTTTATCCTGCTTACCGGATCACAACTGCAATGTGGCGAACCTGTACGGTCTCACGTGCAGGCAATCCAAATACATCCTGGAAGATGCCGACGCAGAATACGAGGATGAAAAGAGCCTCCACAACGAATTGAACACCCTCATAGCTTTAC
This sequence comes from Cladopsammia gracilis, assembly GCA_022457155.1. Classification (NCBI taxonomy): domain Eukaryota; kingdom Metazoa; phylum Cnidaria; class Anthozoa; order Scleractinia; family Dendrophylliidae; genus Cladopsammia; species Cladopsammia gracilis. The sequence goes on from JAJGOT010000230.1 coordinate 258,853, forward strand.
GTACCGTATTAAAAGTGAAAGACAAATTAGACTGTCTCATTACCCTCAAAGAAGTCAAATCACTGATCGGATCCAAAATGGAAAGCCTAAAAATGGGCTTTGGAACAACAGGATAAAGGAAATTTGGGAAAAGCCTACAGCGACGGCTACCTATTGTACATGTTAGAGGATTTGTTAGATACCATTGAAAACGGTCACATTGAAAAACAAAGAAAAAAGTGACCGCCCGAAGCCAAGTCGAGAAAGACCTGAAACACATAGGCCCGCTCTATATATGGTGTACATTATGTCCAGATTTGCACCCAATCACTGTTAATTTATTTTTGGTGCGAGAGAAGACTGGTTCTAGTGAAACGAGGCGCTCAAGGTTCATGGGAATAACAACTGAAGCACCTCGTCTCATTGAAAAGTGTAATATGCTTTTAATTTTAGACAATTCGTTTGGAAAAAATGTATGGTCGTTGAGCGGTTTTCAGTTGAGTGTCATGGTGTCATAATCACAACAAAGACAAACAAATTAACGAATCAATTGGAACTCGAAGCAAATATCCGGGGCGAAGAGAGGGGAAAAAAACGCATGGGAGCAGAAGTGCAAATGTAAAGCAATCGCAAACTACTTTGGATACTCAACTGAAAACCGCTCCATATGGTTTCGGTGAAAACCTATTCAATAGATTCTGATCTTAAAATGTAGCTCTGGAGCCCCGCTGAAAAGTTATCAAGACTTAATAACAACAAAAATGACACAATAAGGTATTATGAGGTATTTTCTTTTATTAAAATACAAACACACAACGTGAAGTTAATTTTGTTTTTTTTAAAGTGTTTTTCCTAAACCACACTTCTTCTTTTACATTAATTCGACCCCCTGTGATTTCACGTTTCATTAAGCTTTGAACTATACATTTGTTCACACAATAGTATTGTAGTTTGTCATATCTGCTGCGTCCTACTGAAAACTCATACCTTGTTATACATTTACATTTTGGACAGAATACACAATGTTTTAACTCCATCATTATTTTTTTAATGTTGTAGTTGGCGGCAATTCAGTGTCTCTTTTTATCTCCCGATAAAAGAGTGGCCCAGATCCGCAGCGGCAAAAAGCACACAAGCAAGCTGTAAGAAAAGTGGTAGAAAAGTCCATTTAAAACATGAAAACGATAGTTAATCTAAAATAAAAAGTACAAGAATCCGTGTTTAGCCATGACATTCGTTTTTTACAACTGTGTCAGACGATTTGAATTCGTCTTTTAATAACGTTAAACTACAAACTAGATTTTTTGTTCAGAACAATTTCTTACTGTTTTGAGCATGAACTACGTATTTCACTCCATAAAAGGTTGAATTTGTCTTAAATGCTGATACTTAAAATTAAATCTCATTGAAAAAAGCGGTTTTGTTTCACAACAACATAGCTATAACTTCAAATGACTATACTTACATGATGGATGTTTCTTAGAGCGTCAATTTCTTCTTTTCCAATCTGTTCACGGCTCTACAATGAAAAAGTTGAATTTGTCTTAAAGTAGACGCGACTGAAACTACATCACTTTAAAGTAATTACATTTGGATCAATCAAGGTTTCTTTTCACAACAATTTCTTACTGTTTTCAGCACGAACCACACGGTTCACCCTACAAAAGGTCGAATTTGTCTTGAAAGCCGACACTGAAATTAGCTTGCTTTGAAAAAAGCGGAGTTGTTTTTTCTGCGCAACAACTTAAATTAAAACTTTAAAGCAAACAGAACACTTGGATCAATCAAGGTTTCTTTTCACAACAATTTCTTACTCGCTTTGAATTAGTCTCTAATACGAACACAGAAATACAAATTAAGTCGCTTTGAAAAAAGCGGTGTTTTTTGAATTTGTCTTAAATGCCGACACCGAAATAAGCTCGCTTTGAAAAAAAGTGGTGTTTTCTGCGCAACAACTTAACTTAAAACTTTAAAGCAAACAGAACACTTGGATCAATCAAAGTTTCTTTTCACAACAATTTCTTACTCGAATTGAATTCGTCTCTAATACGAACACAGAAATACAAATTAGCATAATGACATGCATAATGACAGACAACTGTCTAATTATTATTGCTACAACTTATGTTTGCCAGAAAAATTTATACATGCTTTGAAATTTTTTGTCAAAGTGATCATTAAATATAGAAAGAATGAAGGAATAAAATAGCTAACATTTGTGCTCTTAAGATAGGGTATTTAAACCACTATCACGCTTATGATTTTCGCAAAACTATACAAGAGATCTAATAGCGGGTAATGCAGTAGCTTTGAATGCATCACTGCTTGAGGGTGATACATCAAAAAGAGAGATTATTCCATGTTATAATGGAATGTTGTAAGTGTTGATGGTAAGTGTTGACTGATGTTTGGAAGTGTGGCAGAGGTGTTTCTGCTGGTTTCTCACATGATGGACTACATGGGAAACTGAGGGTAGGCAGCATTTGATGATGGAACCACAGTCACTGTTAAAGTGCAGGCGTTATTAACTGATGTTGAAGCCAAGTGTGATGGGAAGTGTGTGCTGTTGGTTGCCCATAAACAGTGGACCAGATGAAGATGTTGCCATGGTAGGTTTTCGATTGGGAAACTGAGGGTAGGTTGCTTGAAGAGTAATTGCTTTGCCAGATTCAAGGATGATAACAAGGGTACCTTTCCCAAGTGCTTCCATTAGTTCCTAAAAGGTGAAAAGTAAATGGTTTTGAGTCGGCTGTTCTTGAAATATTTGATTTGTGAGCTTAGATTGCAAAAATCAGTGCTTTTCTTGTACGCTTTGATGGCGTCTTTGACTGTTTTTTTTTTTTAATAAGTTGCTAAGGCTCTCTTTCGGTTCTTGGTTTGTTTGTTTGAAGTTAACATTTGCTGTACCTGTAAATTCACGGCCAGTGATTGTTTTGTCTGTGGTAGCTTTAGAAATTAGCTCACTGACTGTTTTGCTTGGCAACGGCGAGTGTATAAATCTTTTCATGTTTGTGACCTTGGTTTCGAGTTTTTTACTCATTGCAGTAAGTCAAGTAGATGTAACACCAGTAAGTGCCTCAATGCCACCAATTGGTGCACTAGTGATGATGCCAATACCAGTAAGTGCAGTTGCAATTCCAGCTGAAGAAAGTATAGCATTGATAGATCTAAGGCCATTAGCTGAACCGTGAACAATAGAATGTGATTTTTTGCTTTTTAGCAATTTGGCAAAAATGGTCAGCCGCATTCTCCAATTCTTTTTGTAAATCAGAGATTTTTTCAGGCGAAAATCATCAGCAGTTGGCAAAGATGGATAGAGCTTTTTAGTCTCACCATATTGAGGTGCACTTGGTAAAACATTTTGTGCAGACATGGCATTATATATAATATTTTTAAATTAATTTCTAATTCAAATTCAAGCGGAGGCCCATTGAAATAGAAAAGTTCATTGTTTTTATCTGTGTTAAAGTTATGTGTGAGCTATGTTCACAGTTGGAGCTCGTTAAGATTACAAGATAGCAGGATGATTTGCTCTTTCACTACAGTACAATGCAAGCCAGTTCATCATGATCCGTGTGACAACATCTATTTACAAGGGTGAGAGTCTAGTGGAAGCATGTATTGCTAAAGATGTACTTACCATTCAGAACAAGCAAGTTCATCAGGATCAGTGTGAACAACTTGAATCCATTTACAGTCTTGAGTCACAGTGAAAATATAGCACATGTTTATTTATGTAGGCCTGAGTCTCTTCTCTTATTTTCCAGTGTGCATATTTCATATGTGGGAAAGTTCGATTCTGTCAAACTACCAATAGGATCAACTGGTCCTCGCCTTTGAAATTCCTTGCCTACAAATATAACCAATTCAAATTCTTTAAGAATATTTCGTAAAACCCTGAAGAACTCCATGCTTAATTGTTATTCTATTTAATTATGTACCTTAGCGCATGAAGAAATACTTTTTATAAAAAAAATCTATTCTTAATTGTCTGTAACTGTATTCTATTGTAGGGGTCATCCACTAGATTAGCCTTTGCTATTTGGATGATCCCAACTCACTCTCTATTTTTTGTTACATTTTTCTTTTATTCCTTAGCTGTACTTGTGTTTAGTTGCCTATGTAAATTTTACCTATATGTCATGTAAAACTGAGCTGAGTTGAATAAATCATCTTGTCTTGTCTTGGTTGTGGTTGCCGAGCCTCCTTTTGTTGATCTCCATTGACTGCTTAACAGTCAAGACATCACAAAAAGCCTTAACAAGCTTGAACATTGACACTGCATAGGAACAAAATCAAATGGCCATTACAATTACTGTGGACAATCATTCATGACACCCTGATGGAGAAAATTGTCAAGAAAATCATTTAAGTCAAGAAACGTTTAAAACTGTACACCTTATTATGACAATGTTGTGTTCAAGGTGAAATAAAACAAAATCAACCACTTGCAAAATAAAGTGTTTTTTGTGTCAATTCCCTTCTCCTCCATCCTGAATGAAATCAAATTCTTGGCTCCATCAACGAATTGAGTCGAATAGTTCGATGTCTATTAGAAATTCATGGACGGATGATGGGATCTCTCGTTGCAACTGGGCCACAAATCGTGGAAGGCGATTGGAAGGATTGATGGCACTTCCCGTCATTTCCAACACAATGTCATCGATTCTCTGTTCTTCCCTCAATCGTGACGAAACTCTTCCTTGTCCTTCTTGCCGGACCCTTTTATGTTGCTCAATCCATGCATTGAACCAGTTATCATTGTCATCTCCCCCCAATAAGTGGGGCGGCAAAGTCGATTGGGGAGAGAATGATGAGGAAGAGAAGTAGAAATCAACCATTGGAATTCCTCCACCATTCCATCCAGTTCCTCTTTTGGGTATTGACAACCCAACACTCCCAACCCAGGAGACATGGTCTTATCGACGAACCGATAGGACGGACTAGGGTGGTTAGATGTTTCTCAAGTGGTCATTGTCGTTGTTGTTATTCAAGTTGTCATTGTTTTGTTGCCGTAGTTGTTCACGTCATTCACGTTGTTGTAATTCTGCCTCCCAACATTCGCACTCCGCTCTCACCGTCGATTGAACTCTCCGATTTGATTTGTTTAAGTTGTTGCAACTGTTCACGATATCGATCATATTTGTGGCACCGAAAGCACTCCATATGTTGAAGGGGAATATATCCTCAGCGAGTGAGGTTTTAAACAATCTGCGCATCTGAGGGAAATGCGATGCCTCATTCGACAATTTTTCTTGCCGAATACTCCCGATATGTGAGCATGGCAACCTTGTTTTTCTTTTTTCTTTCCTGTCTCCTCCAATCATGGTATCCCTTCTGTGCTGTTTTCACACCTCATCGGGGGTTTCTCTGTTTTTTCCGCTTTTGTCAACGGCATGGCAAATGAGTTTCACAAAATAAACAAAATAAACCATTTCACTGCGTCAGCAAATTATAAACTGAGAGGAATGTCACGCAATGCCCATGGTGAGACTTCAAACCCTGTGCTTTTTCCTTGAAATGGGTTCTTCTGGGTAGATTTCTAGATGTATTCCACAGTTGAATAGCTTCCAATGATCCCAAACTCCCCTGATGTCATCGTCTCCAAATGCTGTAACATACGCAGAAAGAATGCTAGTGGGTTTAATTTAAAAGTTATCCAAATTTAAAATAAAATTTAAATGAATAAGTGAAAAAATATATATCTTATTTGCTGTGCAATAGAGATGTCTCAGTGGGACAAGTGCAAAATTTCTCTGCTGTGGAAGCCCAGATAACGCCTTCACTGGTATTGCTGAATCTTTCTGTCAGTTTGTTAACAAGGAGATCAGTAAGTCTGCATCGTGCTGAGTTAAACTCTGCGTCAGTCCCTGTCAAACCGACATAGATAGTACTATTGCTTTAACCATCCTGAGGTGTTTTCCATCACTGTAAAAAGTATGATATCCTTGTATCTTTAGTTTTATTTAATCACTAATACCAGAAAAGAAATATCAGCAACTCGTTACTTAATAAGATGTAAATGTTAAAAGTTTAATTGCCTGGTCTGGTATTTTTGAATAACGGCCACATTCGACTTCAAGATCCCATGGATGTCAGCTACACATGCATCCTGCTGCTGGAAGGAAACAGACATTTCCTTAAGAGGTCCACACACATCCAGAAGATGAACAAACAAAATCACTCTTGGACATCTTCAGCTTCAGGAAACACTGCCTTTGCCCGAGCTGTGTTGTTCTTTGAACATTCGGTATCGGTAATATACAAAGAAAAAAGGAAAAAAGGATAAATTCCTGTCAAAACGTAAGACTGGACACATAGATTATTACTTATCTAAGTGTTTAAAGCTTTGGCTCGTGTAAAGCATTCAAACTAAAAAATACAAACCTGTTGCAGGTGCTGCAGAATGGAAGGATGTCCTTTTGAAAGTTAGTCAGTGCTCTCAAAGGATGCCCAACTCAACTCTATTCTCCAAAGCACTAAAATTCCTTTTCAGTATACTTCTCTTGAGGACTGTTTCTGTAGAAATAGTTTAACCCCATTAAAAACGTGACAATGGTATTCTCACAGAGGCTTGACTTTTTCACTGCATCTTTGAAACTCAGCTCAAGTCGATGAGCAAAACAATGAACAGGCTGTGACTGTTTTAGTAGCGCCACTAGACCATTCTTCTGTCCTAGCATCACAGCAGTTCCATTACAGCCAAGGCCAACAAGCTTTGAGGTGCAATAATTTCATGGAATTGCCAAATGATCCGAGCTTGTAACTGCCAATTTCAAAGAATTATGGATCACTTATGTTTTTTACAAAAAGGTTTCATGTTGTATCTGTTTTTCATGGTGATCAATTGATGGGCATTTCATGTTTGGTTCTGTGGGTACTATGTTATAAAAGTCCATGCCATTCCGAGGTTCATCTTTCCATTCTCCATGTGGAGTTGCCTTGAAGCAATTGTTCCATTCTTGTTTGGATATCGATCATTGACCAGTATATCGTTTGTTATGATATCACAAAACCTGTAATAGTTTAATTGCTCTTAAGTATATTTAGTGGTCATATTTGATGCATTATTTAATTGTGACTTGCAACTTCTGGCTCACTTTCTTGTGTAGTTGTACTTGTGAGAAGTCTTGCCAAGTTCATTGTTCTCAATAAAATGGTTTAGGTACAACTGTTTAACATCAGCCATATCAAAAATGTTATTTTAAATACATGTTCTTTAAAAACGTATTTTTCATACAAGGAAACATGATGTTAAATAACAACCTGAGGCATCAATCACTATGTGAAATAATGCTTGTACATCCGTAGTGTACTATGTTGCTCCTTATTGTCCTCTGATTACACCAGAAAACCATGGCATGTACTAACACCATAGGGAACCCACGAGTTTATCAAGAATGATCATAGAATAAAGTTACAAATGGACTTACGTGATGTAGTGTTTCATTCCAAATGTGCCGTTACTTTTGTGCTGTTAAATAACAGGTGTTGAATAACTGAAATCAGTTTCTGCCGGGATTTTTAGCAGCTACAACGGTCCGATCAATTTCGAAACGATCGTGTCTGTAATTTTTTGAATGGTCTCGCATTTCACCGTCTGTTATTAAATTTTAACTTGTCAGCCATCATGCGGGATGGTTTCGTATTTCGGCGTCTGGAAATAGGGAGAAGAGAAAATTGACAAGGGACGAAACTCATTTGAGGACAAATTGCTTCGGAAGCTGTTCCGCCTCTTAACTGTCGGAATTAGGCCGTAAACCACACTGAGTAGCATCTGAAAGGTTGAAGTTGATGTCAGACCGTTTATTTTCCGTGGAAAACATGTTATTCACTAGTGAAATAAACAAAAATCTTTAGCTCCTTTATCGTAGTATCAATGACTTAACTTGAGTGGACCGGAAGTTGCCCTACACGGTGTGGCGTTGTGTTTATCAATCAATATCTTTTGTTCAAGTGACGTTTTCCACACGCTAAATACATGCCAGAATATTTGTCGCGCTATGTTCCTGGTTGTCTCGCATGTAATTTATTTTCCTCTTCCTTCTTGGTGCACGCTCTGCATTCAAATACTTGATTTTAAATCTTCTATAACAGAATATCCAAGTTAGAGTTTGCCACCGTTTTTGAAATGTGACCACAAATACATCCTTGGGAGTAAAAATGTAAGTGGAATTTTTCAATATCTTGTCTTTCCTGTCGCGTTTCAAATCTATCAAAATCAGGCATTATCTCAAAGATTTTTTGTGTTATCACAGGGTCCTAAATTTGTACCACCAGAACGCGTTAGATCTAATTCTTCAGGAGTATAATGCCTTCATCACAAGAGAAGCTGGTACGGGCAAGTCGTACTTGTTAGGAAGAGTGCTAACCCTTGAGCTTTCGAGTACCTCGCGCATTGCGTGGGCGACGTGGTCCACTCAAGTTCAGTCACTGATATGTTGATACAAGCTCTGGAGTTTCGACCCTTGTCACTCTCTCTATCTTAACCATTAAAAATTTAAACTCTTAATTTAATTAATAACAAAGGGTTACGTGATATGCCGCGTGACGCCGAAATACGAAACCATCCCGCAAGACGGCTGACAAGTTTATAAAATTTAATAACAGACGGTGAAATGCGAGACCATTAAAAAAATTACAGACACGATCGTTTAGAAATTGATCAG
>JAJGOT010000230.1:275000-277500 GCA_022457155.1 Cladopsammia gracilis
CCCCCACCAAATGTAATGAATACTGTGAAACCTGCATTTAGCGGACACCCTCGGAATCGTCAGTAGTGTCCGCTTAATAGAGGGGTCCGTGAATACAGGTTCGTTTTACAGTAAATATGGGAAGAAAATTAAGGGATCCAAGCAGCTAGTGTCCGTTTAATAGAGGGTGTCTGCTTAATATGGGGTCTGCTTAATACAGGTTTCACTGTAGTATGCAACAGAAAACTTTGCCAATATTCTGCAACCTTGGCCTCATGATTGGTCAAACTATACATGAGCAGAATTATCTCAAAACAACATTAGCATCAGGTCACAGGCTATTATAAAGCTCAAAATAATGTAGCATGTATCTTTTTTCTGCCTTGATAAAAAAACCATGGAAACCAATGTATTTTGAGCCAAAAGAAAAATTGAAACATACAAGCTTTTGGTGAATATTTGCTAAAATACCTAGTGACCTACAGCTGAACTGTGAAAATCTGCTGCTGCAAACTTTAAAAAGTGCTCAAAGTAATATTGAAGAAGTTCAGTTCCAAGATTCTGCCAAAAAGTAGCATCAAATGGTATCCTCTAAATGTAGAGGCCCTTGCCGGTGTACACAATAAAATCACACCATTTAGCCCCAGTCACACCCATTTTTCCTTGAACTTCGGCATAATATGCATGATTCCTCTTAAGTCTACATTGAGTGTCACTGATTTTTTCCATGAAAAAATTAGCATCAGAACATGCTTCCAGTGGTGTCACATTAAACTTGATGTGAGGGCATTTTACCTCGGCTAGCCCAAAGCAAATAGAACATCCAAAGTCTACAACTTTATCATCCGGTGTAGCACCAAGAACAGGACAGCTTTTGGAAATAACAAGACCACTTCTTAGAACAGCAACTGGAGATTTCCTATTAAACATGAACTTTTCATGTCGTTGGAGTGCAGTGGGTTCATACTTTAAACCATGGGCCACATACTTTGATGAGAAGGGCTTTGGGTGCATTTGTGATTGTGCGAAATTTTCATGATTCCTTTGTCGCCTTGCAATGAGCTGAAAACTGGATGTTGTGAAGCGATAAGTGCGGTGTTTCTTACAGTCATCACATCCTGCTTGATCCCTAGTGTCACTCTCAATTGAATTTATTTTGTCTTCCTCAACAGTTAAATGCCTGAGTAATGCCTTCTCACTGTCACTCAGCACACGAGGTACCACCATGTCATCTTCATTACTCAAAGGAAATCTTGGGTAGTGATCAAGTCCTTGGGCAACAAAGTTATTTCTTGGTACTGAAGTTAGATCAGCTTCAGCGGTAAAGTTTGACTCTGAATGCTGTCTGATAACTCAACATGGAGCCAACAGGGCATTTTCTAAATTTGGAGTTTGTCAATTGATTACTGTCATTACTGGAATCAGCTCCTTCACTCATTTGAGCAAAACCCATATTAGGGTCAATTTGGGCAATTGCAGCTTTGAAAGCATTCTCACTGACAGGATCATAGTGTGGCTGTTTCCGGGCTTTGTACAGCAAACATTTCACGCCTCCATTGCCTTGTGGGCTGCTAGGCTCATCGAGCTTGGTTTTTCCAACAATTACCTCCATCACTGGCTGAGGAAATATGTTTTCTCCACCACCTTTCTTGTGCCACTTTTGTAGCTGTGATGTGCAGGCTAGTTCTGGATTTTCATCCTTCTCTTGGCACAGATCCTTTGTTGTTTTTCCTCAAACAGGGAGAATTTACATAGCTTTAACATCAAGGCAGAAATGTGGTTGCAAAATCCAGCCTTGCCAGCCACACAAGTACACCTGCTGTCCATAACGTTCCCACTAATAATGCACAAGGCAAGTTTCAGTTCATGCGGAGGGTCATTTTTTCTAAAGCTATGGCAACATTTAGCTTGGAAATAAAAACAGTGCTGGTCACTGGATGCCATTATTTCCTTAAGATATTCATCTTCAAGGAATGTTTTCGCTTTCCGCAACGATGGCGGAACGGAATGATCTATATTTGCGATCCTCTTGCCTGAACTTGTTACGTGCTTGTTCATTTCCGCTTTGGTAAACATTGGCATTTTGGCCAGAGAGGTGCCCCATCCATTATCAGGATATTTGAAAGAGTTGGGATCTGTGAGACAGAAAGAAACAGTATTTTATTTTTAACTCACACATACTCATTTTCAAAAACCAATACGCAAACGTTTAGCTAAATTACAGGTAAAACAATCTGACAATTATTACCTTGTGACGGGCGCTCATCGCTCGCACCCGACGATGCACCGCTTCGTTGTTGTTTCCTCTTCATATAGAGCTGATTTGGATCAGGGTCAACAATATTTTTATCTTTTCCACGCGTGATGTACTCTTCCACTCTGAGAAATGAATAAAAACGCTTTAGCATGGCGAATATTTGCTACTGAAAAGATCAAAGTGACTCGTCATTCTTCAGTTCGATGGTTTTCGGCTGCATAGAGAAGTGCCAGGAATATCATTTTCTTCAAGAAGCGAAGCACT